>PVJI01005103.1:17500-99149 GCA_004026765.1 Micronycteris hirsuta | reverse complement strand
GAATCCTGAAAAACCAATTCAAAAGAACCTTTGCACTCCTATGTTCATAGCAGCACAATTCACAATAGCTAAGTGCTGGAAACAACCTAGATGCCCATCTACAAATGAATGGATCAAGAAACTATGGTACATTTACACAATGGAATTCTACGCAGCAGAGAGGAAGAAGGAGCTTATGCCTTTTGCAACAGCATGGATGGAACTAGAGAGCATTATGCTAAGTGAAGTAAGCCAGGCAGTGAGGGACAAATACCTTATGATCTCACCTTTAACCGGATCATAACCAACAAAAGCAGAAAGCAAGCAAAACATAACCAGAGACACTGAAATTAAGAACAGTCTAACAAAGAGTTTTTAAATTATGCTTCTTAATCCCTGCACCTTTTCCACCATTCACCTCTTTCCCCCTCCCAGTTTATAATCCTCCAAAAGATCTCCATATCTTTGATTCTGTTACTGTTCTGGGTGTTTGTTTATTTTTTATTTTTTATTTTTTAGTTTCAGTTGTTGATAGTTGTAAATTTGTTGCCATTTTAATATTTATAGTTTTGATCTTCTTTTTCTTAGATAAGTTTCTTTAACATTTTGTGTAATAATGACTTGGTGATGATGAACTCCTTTAGCTTTAGTTTGTCTGAAAAGCACTTTATCTGCCCTTCCATTCTAAATGATAGCTTTTCTGAAGAGAGTAATCTAGGTTGTAGATCCTTGCTTTTCATCACTTTGAATACTTCTTGCCAGTCCCTTCTTGCCTGTAAGGTGTCTTTTGAGAAATCAGCTGATAGTCTTATGGGGACTCCTTTGGAGGTAACTCTCTGCTTTTCTCTTGCTGCTTGTAAGATTCTCTCTTCATTTTTAACCTTTGCCATTTTAATTTTGATGTATCATCTGGTCAAGATGGAGGTGTAGGTAAATACTCTTCACCTCCTCATGCAACTGCAGAAAGAATTACAAGTAGACCTCAAAACAAATAAACTCAGAACCATCAGAAAATTGAGCTGTATGGAAGTCCAATGACTAAGGATTAAAAGAAGCCACATTCATCCAGACAGGTAAGAGAGGTGGGCTGAAAGGTATGGAGACATTTATGGTGCAGAAAGGCAGCAGCAGTGGCAGTGGAATAGGCAGTCCCACATTCATGTGTGGTGGATAAAAATTGGGAGGGTTACCTTGGGAGCAAGCAATCCTAGTCCCAGGCTAGACCGCACAGCCCAGGGTCTCAGTTCCAGGAAGATAAATCTCTATACCTTCTGGCTATAGAAATTAGTGGGGATTGCAGTGGAGGAAGAAACTATCAGATTTTCAGGAGATTCCACTTAAAGGGCCCACATAGACTTAGAATGTATGCAGGGCGGCCCCCTCTGGGATTCAGTACCAGGACAACTGTAAAGGCACCAGTCGTATGTGGGGAGTGAGTGAAGTGACTTGCAACAGGGCAAGTGCCAGGCAAAACTCTGGAAGCCAGGCAGCAGCACTGTCATTTCTCTAAGCCCTACCCCCACACAGAGCCACAAAGCAGTGAAGTGGGTTGCCTGGCCCTGGCAAATATATAAGTCTCCACCCCATATAATTTACAGGTGCATTTTCTATAATAGACCATATACTAGGCCATGCTACTAAGACAGGGAGTTGAAGTAACTCTACTGAATACACAGAAATAAACACAGGGAGGCTACCAAATTGAGGAGACAAAGAAATGTGGCTCAAATGAAAGAACAAAACAAAACCCAAGAATTCCGGCCAAGATGGAGGCATAGGTAGACACACTATGTCTCTTCACACAACCAAAAGAGTGAAATAATCAATTTTAAAAACAAAAAACAACCAGATCTGACAGAAAATCCAACTTTTGGGAAGTCCAACAACCAATAAGTTAAAGACACATTCATCCAAACCAGTAAGTGGGGCGGAGCCGGGCAGAGAGCAGGCGGAGAGCCTGCGGTTTGTGAAGCGGTGGGGGCAACACTACAGCTGCCTGGAGAGGCCCGCGGCTGGCCAACCCGGACCCACCGGGCCGACACTGGTGGACAGGGTGGTCCCTCATACGCGCTCAGATAGACCAGGAGGAAAAACTGGGGAGCAGAGCAGACTGCACAGCCCACCAATGAGGGGAAATAGAGCTTCAGACCACTGATTGAAATCACCTGTGGGGGCTAAGACAGTGGCAAGAGGAGCTCCCAGCATCATGGCAGAGTTCATTGGAGAGATGCACAGGAACTTAGATATGCACAGGTCCACCCACCCAGGAGCCGGTGAGGAGAGGCCCAATTTGCTTGTGGGTGTTGCACAAGGTGACTGGGAGCCTGCCCAGGGCAGAGCAAGCGCCATTGTTCTGCCTCAGGCCCCGCCCCCACAGGTAGCATCTCAACACAACAGCATGGGTTACACCACCCTGGTGAACACCTAAGGCTCTGCCCCTTAAAGTATCAAGCGAGCAGAGAAAGGGAAGGATGGCCCAAATGAAAGAAAAAAATACAACTAAGCCATGAAGAGATAGCCAACTTTCAGATGCACAAAACACTGGTGATCAGGATTGGCTGAAAGTTGGTCACAATTAGAGGAAAATATGAAGAACACGCTAAGAGAAATGAGGGGAAATGTACATGGAAACAATAGTGATGGGAAGGAAACTGGGACTCAATTCAACGATGTGGACCAGAAGGATGAGAAAAACACTCAACCAGAAAGGAATGAAGAAATAAGAATTCAAAAATATTAGGAGAGGCTTAGGAACCTCCAGGACATCTGTAAACGTCTGAACATCTGGATCATAGGGGTGCCAGAAGGAGAAGAGGAAAACAAAGGGATTGAATGTTTATTTAAACAAATAACGAAAGAGAATTTCCCCAATCTGGCAAAGGAAATAGACTTCCAGGAAGTCCAGGGAGCTCAAAGAGTCCCAAAGAAGTTGGACCCAAAGAGGAACACACCAAGACACATCATAATTACATTACCCAAGATTAAAAATAAGGAAAGAATCCAAGAAGCAGCAGAGAAAAGGAGACAATCACCTACAAAGGAGTTCCCATAAGACTGTCAGCTGATTTCTCGAGAGACCTTTCAGGCAAGAAGGGGCTGGAGAGAAGTACACCAAATAATGAAAGGCAAGGACCTACAACCAAGATTACTCTATCCAGCAAAGCTATCATTTAGAATGGAAGGGCAGAAAAAGTGCTTCTCAGATAAGGTCAAGTTCAAGGAGTTCATCATCACCCAGCCTTTATTATATGAAATGTTAAAGGGATTTATATAAGTCATGGAGGGATGTCAACAGGGCAATGGGAGGGGGAGAGAGGAGGAAAAAGTACAGAGAATAGGCTGTGTAAACAATAGGTAGAAAATGGACAGGGGGAGGTTGAGAATAGTATGGGAAATGTAGAAACCAGGGAGCTTATGTGTATGACCCATGGACAAAAACCAAAGGGCGTGGAATGAGGAGGGCAGTGCAGGGTGGGGGGGAATACAGGGGGGAAATGGGACAACTATAATTGCATAATCAATGAAATGAATTTTTTAAAAATCCAGAAAAAGAAATAAACAAAATGGAGATAACTAACCTATCAGATACAGAGTTCAAAACACTGGTTATCAGGATGCTCCAGGAACTCATTGGGTACTTCAACAGCATAAAAAAGGAAGATACATGGAAACAGACTCATAGATGCAGAGAACAAACTGATGGCTGCCAAAGGGGAAGTAGTTGGGAAGCTAGGTGCAAAAAGAGAAGGGATTAAGAAGTACAGATTCATAGTTACCGAATAGTCCTGGGGATGTAAAACATGGCACAGGAAATATAGTCAATAATATTGTAATCACTATGTATGGTGCCACCTGGCTACTAGACTTATCAGAGGAATCACTTTGTAAATCATCTGAATATCTAACATCTATGCTGTCTGCCTGAAACTGATATAAAATAATATTGAATGTCAACTGTAACCAAAACATAAATTTTTCAAGTAGAAGATATATGGATAGCTAATAAGAATATGAAAATATGATAAATATCACTAACCATTAGACAAATGCAAATTAAAAATGCAATGAGCTAGCATTACACAGACTTTAGAATGGCAGTAGTCAAAAATATAGCAGTGCTGAACATTAGCAAGGATACGGAGAAATCGGAGCCTTCATACAGGGCTGCCGAGTATGTAAAATGGTACAACCACTTTGGAAATGGTTTGGAAGTTGTTTTTTGTGTTTTTATTTTTTAAGTTAAACATAAATCTACCATATGACCCAGCAATTCCATTGCTAGGCATCTACTAAAGAGAAATCAAAATGAATGTGTACACAAAGCCTTCCACGTGAATGTCCATAACAGCATATAAATATTATGTAAATATAATAGGCAACACCAGAGACAACCCAAATGTCCATCAATTGGTGAATGGATAAACAGAATGCAGTATACCCATGGAATGAAAAGGAATGAACTACTGTTAAATGTAATAACATAGATAGGCCTCAAAAACATTGTAACAGAAACCAGACACAAATGAGAAAAAACAGACACAAAGACTATATGTTTTTTTTATTTTACTTATGTAAAATCTTTAATAATGGCAACAGAAATAGAAAGCAGATTAGTGGTTGCCTACAGCTAAGGGTAGAAGCGGGGATTGGGCTCAAGCAGGCATATGGTTCATTTGGGGTGGAGGAGATGGAGTTGTTCAGAAACCTGATTGTGATGATAGCTGTACAACTTTATACATTTACTAAAATCATCAAATTATAACATCTACGATGATCAATTTTATGCTTTATAAGTTACATCTCAATAACTCTGAAAGATAAAAGTTCAAGCCTAGGTTCAAATAAGAATTCCTTCTACAAGCGAAATAAATAGTCTGAGTATATAAGGAAGAGATCTCGAACAGTCACCGCTGCTGAGAATGAAATGAGCTTCCGCGATGGCAGAGAGCTTGTGCCAGCATGGGCTGGCCAACCACGTGGCACAGATATAACCACAGAAGTGATTCAGACAGCACAGGTTTGGACTAAAACATCTTTAAGGCCTCTGGCGACTTTTGTATTCTACAGTATTTGAGTCTAATATTTGCGACCCAAATTTCTCATTTATCACTGACATTTATTAAAGCTATTTAAAATCCCATTACCTAAAGAATATCGTAGTTAGGCAGCTGTTCTACCAGTTTTCTGGTCTCTATACATGCCTAGAGAATGGCCATCCTTGAAAACTGAGGCAGAGTTAGAAGTGGATTCAACAATCGGGATTCAATAATTAGGTGTAATTCAGTAAACTTTTTTCTATTCTTTTAACTATAGGTTCTTGTTGTGCTTTCCTTTCATCATATTTTAAATGTATGTTTGTGACTGTATACATGGATGTGTATAATAACAACAATTATTATGGATATTTAGGACATCAGGCAGCAGAGAAATTTTTGAAGCAGATGTTTACTTTGTAATATCAAAGTCATGAAAGAACTTAAAACAGGAAGAGAAACATAATTTACGCAATCTTTTTCTTAAATATTTTATCTATTTATTTTTAGAGAGAGGGGAAGGGAGGAAGAAAGGGAGAGAAACAATCAATGTGTGGTTGCCTCTTGTGTACCCCCTACTGGGGACCTGGCCCACAACCCAGGCATGTGCCCTGACTGGGAATCGAAGCAGCGACCCTTTGGTTCCCAGGCCAGTGCTCAATCCACTGAGCCACACTAGCCAGGGCATATGCAATCTTTTTATTAAACATTTTGTTAGGAATTTTTGTTGTGTTTTGTTGTGATTATTTCATCATGGTTTTTTTAGGTATATTACTTAACTTTGTATTCCTTTTCTTTGTAGTTTATTTGAGTTAATAGAGCACCTACGTAAAAAGGGAAAGGTGGAAAGGATAGATGGAAATGGGTAACAAAAATAAGAACAAAGATAAAGAGTGGGAAAGGTCATAGGTAGGGAAGAGGCAGCTGTCAGAGTTACAGAAACAGGATCTTCAGGTGGGGAAACCTCAGCCCTCTTCTCTGAAATCAGCACAGCCTCATCCACAGGGGGTGGTGTTCCCGAAGATAACATCGGCAGGGCAAAGGAGAAGAGCTCAGATTAAGACTGAGAAATGCAGCAGGCTAGAATTTTCTATTCGTTCATGATTATGATGGTAAAAATGATGGTGATAAGTTGCCATTTAGTGAGTGCTGATTCTGTGACAAGCAGTGTCTCTCCAAAGTTCTTTACCAACATCACACTATTTAACTCTCACAGCAACCATAAATGGTAGGTCTTAATTGCTTCGCCTATAAAATGAAAATGATAAATTCACGGAGGTGAAATACCTTTCCCAGGCTCATGCTACAAGAAAGTGGAAGAAATAGAATTCAAACTCAGGTCTGCCTGACTCTCAAGCCACTGCTTATACCCAGGACACATATCGCGTCACTCCACAAGCAAATAGTTACAGAATACCTACTGTCTGTAAATCAGTGGACTTAAGTATCCTGTTGTAGTCAGGATCCTGGTCCTTATGGAAAACATTAAGATAGGGACACAACCTGCCGTTTTTACAATTCTTAAGTCTCCGCATGTTTAGCACATAAATACCCCAGAGTCCAGCTTCCTTTCCTACTCCACGACCACCAGGAATCTTCACTTCAGGATTAAATCCCTCTTCTCCCTAAGAAAAAAGGAAGTGTCCAAGAATTCCAACCAATTCCAGGACTCAAGGAGGAAAATTTGTCACAGAAACGGTATCAAAGGAGCAGAAGGATAGCTGGACTTAGGTGTTCTTAACTACTTCCTGACAATATCCAGGCAGGGAAAAGTGGGGTTTGAGTTGGCAGATCTAACAAAGTTTCAGAGAGTGGAAAATGTGGGCATATTGAAGCTCACAGCATTAAAAGTCACAACCTTGTCTTCATAAGTAGGCTACGCAGCAAATCCGACATGCTCTGATTATCGAGATGGTATGCAATACTCTCATGTACACTCTGATTGAAAATTCAGCTGCATAACCTTCCACGAACTGTTTATCTTATGTACTTATTTAACTAACATTCAAACTGACAAGACTCCTATTCCTGGGCCTCCTTTTTATACTTTCATGTACGAACAATCAGATGAAACTCAGATACCACAAACTTTGCATGTTTTTGATTTTGCACATAAACTGAAGGTTAGAATTCTAGTCTGTGTCCTCAGTCACTCAATTCTTTTAGATCTTTAAACATGACTTCAAACCCTGCCAAAAAACAACCCAAATACAGACTTGCTTCTATGTCTGTACAAATACGTAAAAGAAATGGGTATGTCAACTTTCAATGGATACCAGCCTAATTGAAGCTTTAAGTACTGTCAGGGAACAAAGGCAGCCAGTGCTAACTACATCTGCTTTGTTCAAGGGTAAGAAGACATTCAGAAAGATGAGGAGTGAATAAATGTAGGTAGCACAATGGAAATAAACCAAAAACTTCACTTGCTGCAATCCACACCAACCTCTCTCCAGCCTGACCTCCAACTGCACTAACAGGTACATTAAATATTTAATTATACACACTGTATAAAAAGGATAGTATTTCTTTTGCAAGCACCTCAATAAGTCTTACAAATAAAACAATATATAGTTGTATGATATTTCAGTACTTTCATACATACTATACTATTTTATCTTCATTATGGCCCATTAAGATAGATATGCTATGTGGACATGTAGATTAACTTGATTTCACAGATGAGAAATAGAGGCTGACGCCATTACTTACACAACAGTATTCCTTAAGTGGAGGGCTGGGATTCAAAGGCAATCCCCAGGATCCACATATGTTCCCCTTTCCCTGGTATCACCGCACCGTAATTTGAGAGTAGTGAGACTTCTGGGTCTCCTCATAACACAGAGCTGGAGAGATGCTCCATAAATACCTGCTCATGTGACTCCTATCTCTTCTCCTCCAGAGGTAAAG
The DNA here is from genome assembly GCA_004026765.1 of Micronycteris hirsuta. Taxonomy (NCBI): domain Eukaryota; kingdom Metazoa; phylum Chordata; class Mammalia; order Chiroptera; family Phyllostomidae; genus Micronycteris; species Micronycteris hirsuta. The sequence continues at coordinate 91,230 of PVJI01005103.1, read as the reverse complement.
CAATCTGTGGCAGAAAAAGTGTGCACTTTAAATTATGCCATAAGAGTCCATAGGAAAAATTTGTAACTATGTGTGGTTAGTGGTTAACTGAACTTACTGTGCTGATCATTATATATATATATATATATATATATATATATATACACACACACACACACATATTGACTTACTATGCTGTACCTCTGAAACTAATGAAATGTTATATGTCAATTATGTCTCAATGAAAAAGATGTCCCACTCCAAGATACATCATAATTAAAATCCCAAAGGTTAAAGATAAAGGGAGAATCTTAAAAGCAGCAAGAGAAAAGCAGTTAGTTCCTACCGGGGAGTTCCATAAGACTGTCAGCTGATTTCTCAAAAGAAACTTTGCAGCTAGAAGGGACTGGCAAAAAGTATTCAAAGTCATGAAAAGCAGGGACCTACAGCCAAGATTGCTCTACCCAGCAAAGCTACCATTTAGAATGGAAGGGCAAATAAAGAGCTTCCCAGACAACAAAAAAACTAAAGGAGTTCATCATCACAAAATCATTACTATATGAAAGGTTAAAGGGACTTATTTAAGAAAAAGAAGAAGATCAAAACTATAAACAATAAAATGGCAATAAATACATACCTGTCAACGACTGAATCTAAAAAACAAACTAACCAACAAAAAGAACAGAGACAGAATCATGGATATACAGAGCATTTTGATGGTTGCCAGATGGGAGAGGGATGTGGGGGAAAGAGTAAAGAGCTGAGGGGATTAAGAAGCACAAATAGGTGGTTACAGAATAGCCATGGGGCTGTAAAGTACAGTGTAGGAAATGGAGTAACCGAAGAACTTATACACATGACCCATGGACATGAACAAGGATGAGGGGATTGCCTGAGGGAATGGGGGGGTGCTGGGTGGAGGGGGGTAAAGGGGGGAAAGTTTGGACAACAGTAATAGCATAATCAATAAAATCTAATAAAGAAATTTCTCTAAGAAAAAAGATCTTAAAGAAAACATAAACTTTCAGTCTCAGCGAGTATAACTTTTGAGCTGTTTGTGTGCTAGGTTCAAACTGTATCCTTGCCCGCTGCCTGCTCACATAGTTGATGGACCACTAAATGCTGAAAATTCATCAAGGGTGGAAAATCCAAAGCACAATGCAGGCACTACGATTTTCATATAATTGCTACATTTAGCTCTTGTTCCCCCCATTTTTCCTGAGCCCTCCATAGGCCCAGTTATTTTGTCTCTACATTCCAATCTCTCTCCTGAATGTTTTTTTTCTCCTGCTGGGTCACTCTGGAAATATTGTAATAGGTGTTATAACAGCTTTTTTCCATGGCATTTCACCAAACAACAAGACGTATAGTCACTGAGAACAAGACACAATAAACCTGACTGGAATAGTATTGGCAGACCTCTAGTCTGACTCATGCCCCCTTATTCCATCAGAAAAGTGAACGCTATTTAATTTAACACAAACAAGATCAAAAGTGGTGGAGTATGTTTAAGGACAACTCTGTTAGGTTCTTAGAATTCACGTTACAAGGCCAACATCCCAATTGTGCAGCCTGAGGTAGGTGACATTGGACGCAGACCACTTGTGCCATCCAGCTCAGTATCCCGGTCGCCTAGTGCAGTGGCTCTCAAGGTGGACGGCACCACACATTGCACGGCTCCTTGCCTCACACACAGCCGCCAGTCAAACCTGTGCATCCTGGGTCCTGCTTGATCCGGGAATTGTTCTGAGCTACTTAATCAGAAAAATACCACAGCATGATTATGTACAGGGCGTTCACAGGTTAATTGATTCTGCATCTCAGGTAATACAGTTGCATTTCAACAAAAGCTTTCTAAGATCTATGCCTTTACCCAAGGCATGTATTTAATAGTGAGAATTTCAAACAATAGGGCAAGAGCACCTCCAATCACATCATGTTTTCAAGACCTCTTTCACCATCACTGGCCAAAAGCTCCAAATTATTTAAATGCTAGTAAGTTTGCCAAATAAAGTCACTTTAGGCCAGATGGGTAGTCATATATATTATTTTCCTCTGGGTATTTTTTTGGTAAAATCAAGGTGGACAAATTTAATGAAAATCATTGAGTATTTTGGGGGCGCCAGAGGCCTGTGTGCAGTGCTAAGGTACAAAAATGGATGAGGGTCAGCTTCTGCCCACAGAGATTAGAGTTTTGAACTAATCACTCATCCAATTCACCTTTTAACCCTGTAAGTCTTTTAAAGTTAGCATATTGTCTGAGTTCTTTGTTAAAAATAAAAAGAACCATATAACATCACCATCATCGATTTACTTTAGGCTCCCTTATTCCAATCAAATTAATAAACTCACCCACATTTTGTGTGATAAACTTAATCCCAAGGGATCATATGTGGCAAAGGCATAGCTGACGACATACATAGGTTTATGACACCTGTGTCCTGAGCAGCCCCAGAAGTCAGATTTCCATACTACCCAAACAGGATAAGTAGCAATTGCTCATCAACTATTATAGGGTGTTGTTTTGATCCTGCTTTCACTGCTTTTGAATAGCACCCAAAATTCCTGTGGGCCAGTCTTTGTTTCTTGTAGTTCAAGAGCAATAGACCCACAGTGACAGTGAAGACACTCTACATTCTTAGTTACCTGCATCAATAATGAGCCTACGAAGATCCGTTGTGTTGCAGAGCCCTGTCAATGCTCTAAGCCCTCTTTTCGAAGCATTATTTCTTTTCCCTTCTTCTTTACCCATTGCTGAACTCTGCCTTTCTCCCTCAACCGCCTTGCCATCCTATTGGATCTCAGGGTTGCTATCCACTTCTCCTGCGATGAGTCTCGGAAGCAGGCCTGGGACTGCAGAGCCTCCCCTGGGGGCTCCCTCACAAGTTGGCACAGTTTGGACCAGCCAGGAATATTGGAAATAGCTGTGCCATCAAGCGCAGATACAGTTGATGCTTAGACAACACAGGTTGGAACTATGCAGGTCCTCTCACACACGGATTTTTGTCCCTTCCTATCCCTGGGTTTCGCATCCACAGATTTGGGCTACTGGTGATGGGAAAACAGTATTTTCATATTCCCACCCACAGATCCCTAACTGCTGATTCCCAACCTTGGATGGAAAATACTGTTTTGCATCCATGGTTGCAAAGGGTTGACTGTAGTTAAGTTCCACTACATGTAAAGAAGCATTCCTAGCCCCAGCCCCTGCTATTATTCAAAGGTCAATTGTATTTGTTCCCCTTCCCCCAAAATAATGTTCACTGTTTAGGCTCCAGTGACCAATATTTAGCCTTGAAATTAATTAACATATATTACTGGTAACTTAGAACTTTTTTAGAAAATAAAATCTGATAGAATGCAATGTCCTAGACACAAGACAACAGAAATACAATATAAATAAAAACAAATACAGAGAGAGACATTTTTTATATTACAGAAATAACCAAGGCTGAATTGGAGCCACTTTGCTGTAGCAGAGCAGTGGCACTCAAAGAAAAGTATTTCCTCAGTTCTCCGTGAACAGCCACTGCCAACCACTGACTGGCATGACGTATTTATACTAATCATCTCCAGCCTGTCATTCTGCTTTAAGCTGATCATGTCCAGTAACTCAAAGGAGTAAATAAATGGGAGAATAATAAACTATCTCAACAAACCATTCCAAAATAATTCTATCAGATACTGTGCCACTACACCTTGTATAACTCAGCAACTTTCCATTTCCATTCATTGATCAGGTTTTGAAAAAAACGGCACAGTGTGGTCAATTGTTTACATTACTAATGCCATAGCACATTTCCAACAAAATGGGACAAGACAAAATGCCAAACTTTTCAAGCTACAGCAATGTCATTAGTTTAACTTTCTCAAAAGTGTGCAAGAAGAAATAACAAAATGACTCATTTTATTATTAAAAAAACACATATTACATTTCTAAGTGGGCTGAGCACTGAGCTTATATCATCACATGTAAATTGCACAGCCCCAATGACTTCAGGGACTTAGAATCACCAGGCAACACATTATACAGAGAGCTCCAAGATGGAGACATTGGCTCACTATGCAAATATCTACTTAGGTAAAGTAAGCCAATGCTCAGAGTATTTTAGAGATGAAACTAGGAACGGTGGGTTATTGCAATCGAGATCAGAGAGAGTAACCTTGGAAAATTTTTCTTTCAGAAAAAAAGAAAACAGAAAAGGACAGCAAGACTAGATCTCTCTAGTGCTTCCTATGAGGAGTGGGGTGAAGATGGGGGAGAGGGAGAGAGGGATGTGTGTGAGCACTTTCCTGATCCAGAGACAAAGGTTTTACTGAGATGGTGGGGTTTCAAAAGATATAAAAGTGGTGTGAAGAAAAAGATGTTCCAGGTGTGTCCATTCAAAATTCATGTACTTACTCATTCAAAGCTGCTGGATATAGTGAAAGATACACAGAGGTGAACCAGAATAAAGATTCGAGGGTACACAAATAGAAATAAAGTCTGCACTATCCCTGTCTACACACTATTAAATTATTCCTCTAACCTATATTCATTCATTGAACAAATATTTGAGTTCCTACACTGTGCAAGACATGTGTTGAGTATTATGGAACATAAAAAATTGAATAAGATAAAAACCTGCTCTCAGGGAGCTTACTCGGAGCAGTAATAATGATAATATTAATTATAATAAATATACAGTAGACAGCACTGGTGCCTTAAGGAGATAAAACAAAGTTATGTAAGAGTTCAAAGGGTTCTCATACTTAGCCAACTCAGATCCCATCTTCTCTGGGAACTGTGACTATCTCCTTTGAATTTATCCTGCACTTTGTTCATTTGGCACTTCTCTTTTACTGCCTTGGATTACTAGGTAGGGGCATTTATTTGTATCTATGTCTTATCTCCCCAAGTAAACTATAAGATATTTATGACTACTTTATACTTCTCAGTAATTTCCACACGCACACACACCCCACCACCAAAATACTCAGCACAGTGCAGCATGCATAGTAAGTTCTCAACCAATACTTGCTAGAAGGGACAGAGTTTCTTAAATTTATAGTAGTCCCTGCTAGATTTTCACTTCCTAGAGGGAAGAAACTATGCTTTATTGTCTTTGTAATCCCCCTACACCCAAACAGTCTGGTGCATAGTTGGCATTCAATAAATGCTGAATGAATCAATGTTTAATGGGAAACATCATAATAATCCCTTTCACAGGTATAGGGATTTTCAGTTTACACGTTGCTCTAAAACACATGATCTCCTTATTATGCTAAGCGAAATAATCTAGTCAGAGAAAGACAAATACCGCATGATCTCACTTATATGTAGAACCTAATGAACCAAACAAACTGACAAACAAAATAGAAACAGAGGCATGGACACATAGAACAGACTGACAGCTCTCAGAAGGGAGGCGGGTTGAGGGACTGGATGAAAGAAGGTGAAGGGATTAACCACAAACATACATACATAACACATGGACGCAGATGACAGTGTGGTGATAGCTAGAGGGAAAGGGAGGTGGGGGTAGGTGGAGGTGGGCAAAGGAAGGGAAACGGGGATGGAAAGAGACTTTGCTTGGGGTGATAGGTGCCTGATGCAGTGAAATGATGATGTTTTATGAGTTTTATACTTGAAAGCTATATGATTTTGTGAACCAATATCACCCCAATAAATTCGATTAAAAATAAATAAATTAATAAAACACATGATCTCCTTTAATCCTCTCAACAGAGCTGTGGAGTTGCCACAGACGTGACCATTGCACAGATAATGGGACAGTGCTCACAGAACTTCATACACCAAGCAGCTGAGAGGCAGAGCTGGAACCTGCAGTGTGTCAGGCTCCCCGCAGTCTACCACAGTTAACCATCAAGTCCCATGGTGGAGTGACTCAGTTTGGCATTTGGCTCCAAGTCATATGTTGGTGATATGACACAAAAACTATCAAGCGACTATAAAAACTCTTTCTTCTTCAGTGTCATACCACAGACGACGTGGTGACCCGTCAAACCACCAATCCAAGCCCACTTGGCTGCATCAAGTGGTTGATTCGGGTTTGGACTACAGAATGATGTGCAAGGAGCTACCTCAGTGAAAGAAAATCAGTGATTCATATAAGAAAATCTTAGCCACACGTGACAGGTCAAACACTGAGTCTTTGTGTGACCTGGGAGGCGCAACAGGTAGGCAGTCTAGGTCCATAATGGAATCCATGTCATAATTGGCCTCAACGGAACTTTGGAAAGGTCAACAAATTGACACAGGCTTTTAAGATCTCCATACTAATAGGCTCTCTAAGCTTTTAAAAACCATCCGTAACTCCCCAAACGTGTCCGGTATAACAAATAAACTCTAGAGTTTTCACCTAACCTCAAAACTCAGCCATTGTAACCCTTCTTCAGCCATCAGTAGACATAGCTGCTTTTCAACGCCTTCCTTGTTCTCGCCGTGTCTCCTGCCAGCGGCCAGAAGTTGGGTTTTTTTCATCAAGAGTGAGATTCGAAGAGTCTGCCCTGCAGCAATCCCATACTGCACCTCTGTGTCAGAATCCTAATGACGAATCCTAAATACATAAGAGTCAGTCTCCAGCTGTAAAAGTGAAGAGCTCCTGGGTGCCTGTTGAGTTCCCTGACCCCAGACCTATTGCTATATTTTGATCCTGGGGACCATGCCTCGTGACTTTCAGAACCCTCAAGTTATCCCCGGGGTTACAGAGCACTAGCTTAACCAGTCATAGCAAGACTTAAAACAGGGCAGCCAGGATCAAAGTGGCCAACAAACTGGTGCATTAGCCACTGGACCAGCCCCTGAGAGAACCACATTAAGTCGCATTGTGCAGGTGGTTAAATTCTCCTCATGAAAAACCTTCACACTCATGGCTTTTCATTGCATATATCTGAATAACCGTTTTAACAGCTACCCATATTTTGATATAAAATGTAAGGACAGTACTTTAATGCTTTCGTTCAAATACAGAGAAAACACACAATCTGAATTCTTTTTTTAATTTAAAGCTGCCTAAAGCACCAAAGTTCAGTGTTACTTGCTCTACATTTCCCTCAGAATATTAAATGGACTTTTCCCTGTTCAAACAGGGAGCATGGGTGAGAGAATGACTTTTAAAAGACAGAGAGAAAGAGAGAGAAGAAAATAAAAAAAAAAATCTGAAGAGTCTGGATTAAGAATAACATCATAGCCCAGAGAGATCCTTGTCAATGAATTGACACTTCATTTTTCCTTCCATTGTCTGCCTGCCCAGAGAGCGGGAGACTAGCAACTGAGATGATCACATGAAGGCGGGAAAAACACAACTGTCAGGCTCCAAGGACAAAGCCCACTTTTAACAATACCATTCCTTAAATCCAGACATTAGAGCCGAAGGAATGAGAAAAAAGCAACTCACTCACGGATAGCTTACTGAGGATACTGCAGAAGATTATGCTAATCTTCACTTCATTGTCCTCTGCAAAATGTTTTCATATCAAGCCTTTTATCTTGGGAAGAAGAGATGCCCAACCTCTCAACTCAGTAACAGCCAGCACTTTCTGTGTGGTTTCTGCGTAATTAACACCAGCACTAGACCTTTTCATTTGTGCTACTCAAGCTTAGGGCCTTTTGAGGGTGTCCACAGGGGAGCAGCCCTCACCCTTTGCCTGTGGCCCGGGAACCACAGCTTATGCTTAGATCTGCGTGCCATCTGTTAATGGCAGAGGGAGAAAAACTTGAGCTAACTTTTCCTTGACTGCCAGAGAATGCAAGAGACCAAATCCATCAGCACAAGATGTGCAGATTATGATAAAAAAAAAAAAAATCTAACCTGGGAATCAGACCAACTGTCTCATTCTCCATGTCAGATTTTTACCTCATTATAAGTAGCTTCCATTCAGGACTTAAATGCATGAAAGCACTAGCTTAGGTGGTCACTTGAATAGACCAAAGGGACATTTTTTTTTTTTGACGGATTGAACTTCAGCATCCACCTCATTTTATTTCAGAATTGTATCAGAGATGAGCCACATGCCAGCTCCTGGCTGCCTGGAGGCTACAGCCATCCCCTCGGGAACACAAGATTTAAGGCTGAATTTTCCTCTCTAATCGATTTTCCTGACTTTTGTTGGCTGAGGTCAAATTCATATAAATATCATAAAAGCCAATCTTCGTAATGATGAAACTCATGTGAAAATGTCAACAAGAGGCCTTAGCATATAATGCTTTTGTTTGTTATGATTGTTTACATGAGAATTTAGTCATTAGGAGCTTCCCAACAACAACATCTAAAAGGAAAGATTAATTGTATATAAAACCACACTTTCCTTCAGATGGATTTCACTAGTCTAGAGGTAAAGAACCAAGGCCATACTTTTCACCTCTTCTCTGAAAAACTTTGATTAAACTTACCAGACAATTCAACTTTGCCCAGAGCCTGGTTTCTTTCTGCTTCAAACTAACTCCGTAATATTGGAGGGGGAAAAATGTCAGGTAAGTTCAAATCCTTTATTGATATAACAAGGTCACATGTGATCATAGGTTCCCAAACTGGGGCCACAAATGTCTCCAGGAATTCCCCCCAAAGTAAATGACTACTTCTGAAATTATTTGCCATTTTTTAGCCTAGTAAAAGCCATACTCACTACTAAAGCATTTAACACCTTTCAAAACATGAGTACCATTGAGATAAAATCATAAATGAGGTCTTGGTTAATGAAAATTTGGGAACCACAGAAACAAAGGGCCATTCAGTTCACTTTCAGCTTTGTAATTCTATGTTACGATGAGCGACCTAGTCGAGCAGAGATGGTGGTGTTGGTAGAAAACACCAGAGTTAGCACTCCATATGTGCAGCATGCACTCTTTGGTAATGCTGTGTTCTCAACGGATTTTTGTTAAAATTAATCCACACAAATGAGTTAGCAGGATTCCAATTAATTGGGACAGCAGTACTATAGTATGAAACCAACACCATTTGCCTCCAAAACATACTACACGTTCTGATGAGCTAAAAATAATGCACTCTAAGTTAGTTGTGCCAGGTGAAAGAGGTGCTTCCGGACACAGGGATGCTCTGCCCAGGTGAACGGCCACGCACCCTGACCGCAGTGGTGGTCGGTGCCCGAGGACTTGCTCTGTGGCCATGCACACGGTCTCTGAGGTGGATACCCAGATTATGCCCAATGTGCTGCCTTTTAAAAATAAGTCTTTCCTGCTTTTTGTTTATTTCTTACTTCCTATAACAAGCAAGGTTCACTATACAATGACAAGCAATCTTGTGGACTCTTATTAAAAGCTTTTGGAGGAAAAGTGAGAGAAGATAAACAGAACAGCTATGAGGAATATATTGAATTCTCTCATCAAAATGCTGAAGATTTTGGTAGACTTTTATTTTGGATAATCAGAAATTTACAAATTCAACATAGTAGTTATATCTTTATTACATTAGATAAGAATATTGTAATTTTTTAAAGAATTCTCAAACCTAGGTAAATCTCAAAGATTTTCTCTTAAGACTTTGGTGAAAGATGAGAAGACAAAGGACAAAATAAAAGTCTTTTAATGTATTATTTGTTCCGTTTGTTGAAATAATATATCAGACTTTCTACAGTATCAATGCTTTATAACTTGCAGTGCTCTGAAGAATAAAAAGGATTGAAATGACACCGCCTGACCATCTAAATTTACTAGGGTAAGCAGGTAAATTTTCACAGTATAAAACAGGGGAACCTCTAAAATTCGTTAACAGCTAAAGCAGCTAAATGTGAAGGGCCACCTGCTTCGTCCATCAATCACACAATTTAGCAGAATTAAACCTACCGCTGTACAGTTCAGTCTTGGAAAAAGCACATAGCTGTGCAAACACCGTTCACTGACTACCAAGAGTTTGACTTAGTCTAAGCTGTTTAGACCACATGAAATCTGCAATGTGCTGTTAGATCTTTACAAATTTCATGAAATCTTTTTCGGATATCCAAAAAATCCTGAACTGCTTGAATCTTTTGTATCCTAGCACTGGGGACTGACCCATAATCTCTTTCCCAGCCAGAATCCCAAGTCTGGACCCAACCTTGTCACTGATTCCGGCAGCTGCTTCAATTCACCAGAGGGGACGGCAGCAATCCTACTTCTAAAAGAACACCACAAGGGCTTACGTCCACGATGCCTTGAAGAGAGCCTGAAAGGAAGGTCAAAGGTGAAGAAAAGATAAAGTGCCAAACAAGGAGATCAGTAATGTAGGGTCTTCTTGATGAAATCCTCATGTCTAATTCTCCAGGATGCAGGCATCATAATTGCATTTCCAAACTAGCCTCCGTTTTGTTGGTGTTTGTGTGTACATGTGTGTCTGTGTTTGTGGGTTTGTGTCTGTGTTTGTGTGTGCATGCAGTGTGGATTTTGTTTTGTTTTGTTTTTAGGTCGGATCACTGTGCATCTAAAAGCCTTATTCAGTTGTCCTTGTCCCAAGTACTTTGTCTTACACAGGCTGCATTACTCTTGTAAACAGAGGCGGCATCAAAGTGAGAGCAGAGAGAGTCACATCAGTGGATTAAGGCCTTCTGCATGATAAAGTAGCTACCTAGCGGGGGATAAACTTAATATGTGAAAGAATGTTATTGAGAGGAATAAAGTACCAAAACTCTGTCATTCTCTTCATAATGTCCTAATCTAATGCCTGACACTGGCGCCTTAGGCCAGGGTTAGTGTTAATCAATGAAATACCCATCTGTGTCCCCTGTCCTTATCGCTATTTAAAACTAGCCTAAACTCAATTACTGTCCCTTAGAGACCAAGATGGGATATTAAGTTGATTGAAAGGAACTGTGTCCTGCAAAGAAATCCCAGAGTTAAAATGCAGAGGTGTCAACATCACTAACTACATTTCAGCTAAATAGAGATTAAATGTTAAATCTGAGAACATGAAAAACTTACATAGATTACATCTGGTTAAAAATCCTTATTTAAAAATAGCTGAATTCTGGTAAACGGAGTAATCAATCCAGAGAAGACTGCACTTTTTACAATAAATTAAATTGCGTCTCCTATAACACATATAACCCAATAAATACACAAGCATGATATTAAGTTCAAACAGGGATTCAGATCTTAGGTCAAAGAAGACAGAGAGGTCAACATCCTCAAATTCATAAGATTCCTGGAATGATGATTATTTTTAGAAGGACATATAATTTATTCCTGAAATAGTTAAAAAGTAGCATCTAAAATTACCTAATTCATAATTAAATTAAAACATATTTTTAAAAAGGAAAAGAGGCAAGGAGGAAAAGGCAAGAAAGAGGCATAATCCTACTACTCAAGAATGTCCATAATATAACTGCCCCATTAATAGTTGAGTATAAAATGACAGCTTTCTTCTTTACTTAATTTTGTGCCTAGGTTTAATGGCAGATTGCTTTTAGAACAAAACAAATTTTATAAAACCAGGTCTCATAGCATGGATATATAATATGTGTTGTATATAATATGTATTGAATATCCCCTTGAAAATTTTGAAATAAATAACTCTTTAAATATAGAAGAAAGTTAAAGATGAGTAAATATGCTTTTATTATACTTCTTGAGCCAACATGTTTAAATGAAAATAAATTTATATGATACCACTTCATAAGTTAATAATAAAATTGTCATTAATAAGGTTACTTGCTAACTACTGATACCAAGGAGTCCTCATTCCTTGTTGGACTATTAGCCCCAATAAGCACTAATTAATACCAATTACTAATACTAGTTAAAACAGGCATGATTATAGCACAAGAATAGACTGATAGGTCAATGGAACAGAATAGATGTGTCAGAAATAAATCATATGAGTATGTGACATCTGAGAGAGGAGTAACTACAAGTCAGCAGAGAGAGGAATGCCAACCCTGTAAATAATGCTGTTACCCACTAGGGAAAGAAGCCAGTTTACTCATTATCTTATACCACAGACCCACGTAAATCCCCAGTGAATATAAAAAGTTCAGTTGTTTTTAAAAATTAGTCTATCAAACACTAGAAGAAATACATAGTATCAAATATCCCATTTTTAGAGAGAGAATGTTCTAAGCTTAAAACTGTGAAAGACATTACAAAGTGAAAGCTATTTGGTTTCACTACATACAAATTTTAAATCATTCAAAAGAATTAAAATTGGAAAGTAAACAGCAACCTAGGGAACCATTTATAGCACACACTGTATATAAAAGGTCTAATACCTTACTCATCGAAGTGAAAGAACTATAAAGCACTATAGAACAGTGAGGTCCTTTCAGTGATCTAATCATAACCAGTTACTTAGACTTCTCTCTAGTCAAGGTCAGACTCCTCTCACTGAATATCAGCTCCATGGCAGAGCAATTTTTGGAGGCCTTGTTTATGCCCGTTCTCATAGAGTGGCTCTCTCAAACAGTGACTCCAAGGTTGGATGTTAAATAGTCTGTACATCTGCTTTCAAGAGTTCAAAAACGTATATCCTCAGCTGTCCATTTTTTTTTTTTTTTACTTTGATTGATGCTGACTGATATCTGACTCCTTAGTGCAACAACCAGCCCCTGACTGATGGGGCAACATTTTGCACTTTTTCAGAGGGAGATGAAGTAAATAAGAAGAAAGAGTTAAAATGACACTTGAAAATTGTTATCAAAACTTTGCCTGTAAAGTTTTATAAAGTTCAACCAAGTCTCCTCAATCTCCTGCTTCAAATAAAATTTCTCATTGCTATCCACTCTCAAGTGGTCAGGCACTCAGAAAACCAAGAAGAAAAAAGTAAATAGGAAACACGTTCCAGTGTGCTGATACTAACTTACAAAATTGTAACTTCAACAATCTTAGTATGATTCCAGAGAACACTGCATAGTAGCATCATTCTGTTCACATGTAACAAGAAGGAAAATGGGCTTTGTAAAAGCCAGTTATTCGAGCACGGCCGATACGAGGGCACAGTGCCTCGTGTCAGAGCCAGAGAGGGAAACAGTTCCGGGGTCAAGAGCATCTGAAATAGCCTCCAAACGTCGGACTGAAAAAAAATGAAAGAAATAAATTGTTATCTTTCAGCGACTGAAGTGGGAGCTGAAGTGCTCTCCCTCAATTAGGCAAAGCACGGTGCAGCTGATTAACCTGAATGTTACCTTGGTAACCCAAGAATTACACTGTGAACAAGATGCGTTCTATGATAGGTACCTTTAATCAGACAAGAGCCACATGAACATTTTGAGCAAGAAAGCTGTAAGTCTTGGGTTTCTAGCACTTTAATCATTCGTGAAATAACAGCCTTTTTTGACAAGAGGCAAGCGTGGCCACTAGTTACTAAATAAGCCGTGACAGAACGCGTGCTTTAGTGTAACCATGAAACGTCCAAGGCTGGGCTCTGGGCTTGTAACTGTGAAACAGTGCCTATGGAACTGAGCTATTATCATGTTGACTGACAGAGATAAGCAGAGATTACTAAAATGCCTTATAGTTTTTCAATGGGGCCTATGATTTAAAAAGTTACGCTGCAATAAAATGTTTTTGGAAGTATTGTTTTTCTTCTTAAAAAGCAGTTACATACAACAGATAAAATAAAAATCCTGCAGAGTGTTTGTGTGTGGGGTGGGGCAATTTTTAAAAAAATTACATCCTGGGCTCCATTCCTTTCTCCGAATTCTATTGAATTTTTAAAGTCTCTCTTGGCCTTGCATGGTGCTGGAAGCACTGACAAACATTTGAAAACTAAATGAAGCTTTTAAAGTGCTCAAAACTGCCTCCAGGACATGCTTGTGACCATCATCTTGAACTTGAGTCTAAAGAGTGAAGTCCTCAGGCCATATTTAGAGCTTTAAAGACACATTTTAAATGGATGGCGGCTCTTTTAAAACCCGTGATCAGGTGAGGAGGAAAAGGTCAGCCATTCATCCTTCCTTGTGGCCGCGCCTTTGCCAAGGAACACTGCCTCTAAGGATCTCACACCCTTTGGTCTGTTAGATGGAGAAAGAGGCAGGAAGGCAGACAGACAGAGAGACAGACAGACATACCCAATTCTGTTCTCTCTTTAGGTATTCACTGTAACTCTTTAACCCTTAATCATATATTACCCTAAGGCAGTGTTTCTCAAAGTCTATTCTGGCGAATCCTTTGTGAGACATTTATAGGATAGCTTCATCAAAAGGGTTCAAAGCCAAATAAAATACTGGGTTAAACAACGTGTAATGGGTTTCATTAGTAAGAACCTTTTGTAACCTTTTATGCTAATATTCTTTGGCCTCCTTCCAGACACTGAGGATCCACTGGGGAGTAACCAGCCGCGGTCCCTACCATCAGGGAACACCATCCCAGACGGCTCGCCAGAACGTACAGGTTAGAAATGCCATCCTGCATTTTATTCAGCACTTTGTTTTCTAAGGTCTTCAGATACCCTTTGCACAGTAGGCCTGAGATGCGGTGGGTAAAGAGAGCCCCAATTATCTCCACAAATTTACTTGTGTCTCGTATCAACTTGTCAGCCATGCAGGCTGAAAAACTGACAGTCCCTTCTACTTCTCTCTCACCCTCAAAGCCAGTTGTGATCAAACCTTTACCATCTTTGTTCCATTTCTACACGTATGACCCAGTCCTAGTTCACACTTTTAATTCTTCTTACTTAGACCAATAATATCTCCTCTTAACTAGTCCCTGTCTCAAGGCCCCTACCTCCCCAAAACATGACACACACTTCTGCTCTCATATGAAAGACCTCAATGATTTCACCCCCAAAATCAGTGTTTCCAATCCTACCCCAAAACAACAGTCTCCTCCTCCCCTCCCCTCCCCTCCCCTTGCTTTTACCCTGTAAGCTCCAGCAACATCCATCTACTTAAGAATTGCAAACTTGCCTGAGACCCTTAGCCTCATACATGCCAAGTGAAACGGCATCCATTCGTTCTTCCAGCCTAACCCCCGCACCCTGCATGGAGTCTCTCCTCACCCTCACACGCAGGATTACCTTCTCTTCCTGTGCTCCTGCAGCACTTTTCTTGTATTTCTAGCCTAGCATTTATCACAGTCCACCCTGTATTCAAAGCTTTTTATGCATTTGTCAGTCTCATTTCCTACCTGGTGGGATGCTGAAAAACAAAGTTTGTACCTCTTTATATTATCATAGCATCTGGTACCAGACACATAGTAGGCTCTTACCACATGCTTGTTGAACTGACTGGAAACAGATAACACTAGAAAGACCTTGGATCAAAATGAGATTTATAACACAGCTGCAAGAAGTCATCACTGGCATGAAAAAAAAACCTCTCCAAGGTTGACCAGAGATGCCCAACCAGACAAATTCAAGTGCTACAGAAGGAAGAGTAAGAAATTTCAGGTGCATTTTAAAAAATAACACTACTTAAAAAGTTGATGTGCCATGTTTGCTTGGAATGGATGTCTTCAGTGTCCATGTATTCCTCAGAAAACACTGGGGCAAAGGAATAGAAGTAAAGTATCAACGGTCCATTGAAGTCAGTTTTCAACCGCTTATACCTGCAATGACGCAGGGCACAGAAGGTCCTTGTTTCTCTCTGTCTTAATCACCTACGAACTGAGGTCACCCACGTGGTCCTTCTCTCCTGAAGGACTCTACACATGCATTGTGGCAGGGACAGTTAATTTTTCCCAATATCTACTCTCCCCTTTTTTTCCTTAATAAAAAATCCCTCTGTGGTTTTAATAGACCCAGGTAGGAACAACATTTTCCAGCATTTCATTAAAGTAGATGTGGCCTTAAAGTTAATTCTGACCAATAAGATGTAAGCAAAAGTGGTTTGGGCAACTTCCAGGTCACACACTTACATGGTAATGCTTTCCCACAATGTCCTCTCCCCCAGTGTCTGTGGCGTGAGACCCTGTGTGATGGTGGGGAGCCTGCCTTGGGGTGAGGGCAACACCCCAGAGGATAGTTGCAGAGCATGATAGAATAATCTAGGTGTTTGTTACCTCATAGAATAAAGCTGTCCTACTCCTCTGAACAGCTACCAGCTCAAACTCCCACATAAGAAATGACTTTTGCTTAAGCATTTATTATCTCAGTTTCTGATAAAGCAGCCTGACCAATATCTGAGCTCACCAACACACATACATATGTCCATGGCACTCGGAAAGCTATCTCCAGAAGTGACATCTCTTACCAGGAAGGGTGCAGCACAAACACACCGGCATAGGGCTGTTCACCAGGTCAGTCCGTCGTCCCCAAAGGAGAGAGCAGAGCACGAGAGAAAGGAGCATAGAACAGGTATATTTTGAAGCCAGAAGAATGGAGTCTTAAAGTAAAGCACTCTCTGTGGCCCTAGAAAAAAAAAGACATGGAGGAAAAGAAAGAAGCAGCAAGAATGGAAAAGTTGGAGGCAAGCTGACCTGCCCCAGAGTTTTATCAGATGATCACACCATTGTCCACCACACCGAGAGCTGCTTGAGGGAAGTGGTATTTATTTTATTTTCTAAACCTTCTGGTGCACTGTAAGAAACAATAAATGCTGTTCAAATTGTAGGATGAATAAAGGAATAATCCAATGATAGTAGCTGATCAATTTTCTAGTTCAATACCTAATTTCCTATTAATCACTCATCCATCACAATTATCTCAATAGGAGCTTTTTAAAAACTATAGAGTGCTTTTGAATTTGCTGCAGACGTGGGAAGCAATGAAATCCTCAAGTGTCTACCTGACAGAGTGATGTCAGGAAGCAACAGGAAGCAGCCAGAAAGGCAGGTAGCAGATGCCAAAATTAGGAGGTAGTTTACACTCTTCCCGACGAGGAACTGTGAAAGGAGTGATGGATTGCAGCGCTGAGAGAAACCTTTAACTAGGTTTTGCTCGGCATGGCATCAAGTAAGTAGCATCAACTGCATTCAGAGGAGTAAAAAAAGTATCTGTATGCTGAGATGTCAGCTTGTAAAAGTGTCAGTCTCTAAAATAAATCAAGTAACAAATGGAAAACATATAAATAACTATCCTTGATGCCAGCAACAACACTAAGCAAGAAAAAAGCCACCTTAAAGGAATTTTCCTTGTTAACCACACAGTGAGCTGGGCTTAACTGCTGGGCTTTCTTTAGATTAGCAAATGAAGTTTTCCAGTTTTATATAGTCGATTGGTGTTGCAGGGTCTGGTAGGAAGGGCACTGATGGGGAAAGCCAACATCTGGGCTTTTGCCTTAATTCTGTTATTATAACACAACCTGTGTCTCTCAAGAATATATTTACCTTTCAGTTTCTTCCTCATCAAATGGACACTGAGAATTTACTTCCTTTCTTTCCTTTGCTACATCTCGCCTGTTCAGGTAGTTTAAGACCTGATAGTGACAACACGATCCTAAATTCAAATTCGGGGGGTAGGGCCAAACTGTTGCCTAGTGAATAAAGTACACGACTTCAGGGGGACCAGGAGGGCCTATCACCCCACAAATACATGTTACCATCTGCTCAAAAGTCCTTTAATGTGAATCTTACATCCTATTGCATATAATGTAAATGTCCTCCAAAGGGACCATGCACAGATCTGAGGAGGTGGTGTGATAGGACAGACGAGAACATCAGCTTTAGGGACAAGAGATTCAGGTTCAGATCCTAGTGTAACCCTTTTCTAAATATGTGACTTCGGTTAAGTCCCAGTGTCCTCATCTGTAAAATGAAGGAGAGAGGATTAGAGGAGGAATATCTATAGGTCAAGTGAGAAAAATAAATGATAGAAACGGGTTATTTATTATACAGATAAGAAAAAAAATTTTTTTTCCAAGCATGGGTAAGGACAGAGACTTGGAGAGTCGAACAGAAATCCTGCTTACCTGCCGGTGGGTGAGAGGAGGCATGATCTTATCCTCACTTCACAACCGGAAGAGCTCTGTGTGTCTCCTTCTCTGTGCTCCCGGTGTCTGCGGTCTTGCTTCCGAAGGCTGGAGCTCTCCAATGGTCAATAGGAAGACAATCAGCTTTTATTTATAAGTGAATGTCTTGATATTGGGCTTCAAGTTTTTTTCCACATCTCTGGCCAGTTGATGACTTTACTCTGAGTTACTTCCAACGACCGTGTGGCACCATATTTGAAAGGGGGGGGGATCAGAATTGAGAATGTTTATCTCCCGTCTCCACTCCCTTACTCTCCCCAAGGAGTCACAGGTGCTTCAAGTTCTCCAAGGGCCTACATTACATAGTATCCAGCCAAATGTCCACTTCTGGGGGCGTTAACTCATGATGATGTTTTCTACTCAGTTGATTTAAATCCTGAATTTTCACCTGCATTTGAAAAAAAACATTTAGGATTAAATTAGTTATATGGCTGTTTCTGAAAGACATACTCATGTTTATACCCTTTTTATTGATAAATATACACTTCTACAAAATTATCACCTCCAGTGATCTGTTCCTATTCTGTCAAATGGCTTCTGTTATAGAATATTCCCTTCAGGATTCTTTAATTATGACTTTATTCTCTTTCTAGGGCCTCCTTCTAAATTAATAATCCAAACAATTATAGTTAGAAAAATTACTTAGGTTGGAATAGTCAAGCTGGTTACAAGGTCACCTACTGTGTGTAAATTACTTAATGGTGAATAATTTGGCTGGCTCAAAGATTCTTCAACAGTACTCTGAAATTATTGTCTTCTTTCCTACACATATAGATTTCCTTTCATTTAAATGTTTTTCTTCTACAAGTACTGTCTCTGTCTTTCTAGAACTGAGCAATTCTCTATAGGTAGCAGGAGTTCAATGCATTATGTATGTTCTATTGCTCTAATAAATAAAAAGATTAGCTTGTTTATTGTCACCAGTGCAGTCTGTTCACTTCGTCTGGTTACATTTGACTGCGTGTACCAAAAGGAAGCCTGCCTCCATTTTCCTTTTTCTACAAAAAAAACAAACAGGCTAATTTCTCAACTATCCAACGTTGGTACTGGAAATGAAAAATATAAATGTAGGGCTTTACTTTTCTTTTCAGTCCATTCAGTATCATTGCTCGTTTTTTCACGAGTGAACAACATTTTGGTTAGTTACATGATTATTTACTACGATGACTCTCACAACTACAGACAAATACTTTACATAGCAAAAAAAAAAAAAAAAAATCAAGGCAAAATCAATCAAGAGTCCTACCCTATAGTTTCAGAAATGAAGTTCTGATCATAATATTCACAGCTGTAACAGCTCCCTGGAAGGAGAGAGCTCCTTTTTCTGGGCCTTCTAGAAAGCAGAGGCTGCTTGAGACATCTTTAAAATATGTTTCATGAAACTTGGTAATATTACAAAACTCATTCCTAAATCCTCCAGAAAATTTCCTGTTGCATTCTAATTTAAATACAAACTTCACTGTTACAGAGTCTAATTTTTTTAAACATGTTATTCTTCCTTTAATTTTTTTCTTCACCTGTTGTTTTCTTTTTCCACTCCTTTAAAAATCTTTGTGAACTTTCTTACGACACTGAACCTACAATCACCACTTTTCTTTATATAATGCTTTATTAATACTTCTCCCATAAGATCTTTCCGGAACTACTACAGTACACCCAAAACTTAACAAAAGAAACTGCAACAAAGGTGAATAACCTGTCAAGTCCCTTTCAACCAGGGATCTATGAGTTCTTGATTCCATTTATTTGAGTAGATCCTGAACTAGTGCTAAAGCCAGTGCAAACAGAAGAGAAGACAAATTTGTTAAAATTAAAGTCACCAGTAGAAAACTAAAGATAATCCCCGATGAGACACTTACGGCATAGAGAATAATTATTACATTGCCTTCATGTCTCATGTACCTGTAATATTTTCTGGAAAGCAGGACCACCAGAAAAGGCCAGCATTTGTACTCCTTTGAACTGCTTTGCATATGGCATGAATCTTGCAAAGCTCAGTTTGCTAAAATATTTAAGAAAAAAAGTAGAAAGTAAATCTTACATCTTTTCAACAAGCTAATATACGTTTGGCATGACAAACTGGGTTAAAAGAGATACAAGACAAGATACAATGTGATCAGTGTCTACATCAGGCACAAGCCAACAGAGCTAATATTTATTGAATGTTCATTGATACGTTCAATAATTTTGAGTCACACAAAAGGTCAGGGCTTTCCAGGCATCACCTCATTGACCCTCAAACAACCCTGTGAGGTAGATACTGCCTTCATCCTCATTTTACAAGTGAGAAAAATGAGACTTGGAGAAATGGGGTGATTTGCCCCATGCCAAACAATAATAGAAGTAAAGCTAAAATCCAAATCCAGGCCTCTTCTCTCCAGAACCTGAGCCCCACCACTCCTTAAAACTGAATGACCCTAAAGTTTGATGCTAACACCCAAAGTATGTATCATGATTCCATCATAGTTGTTAGGCAATGCCAGTCACAGTAACAGGACCCAGCCATTCAGCTTAGGCTATAGCTCAGTATATATTCTACAAATTATAGCATTATGATGAAACCTTCCTCCCAGAATTGTCAAAGCAAATCCAGCATAAGCCCAGCTGCCAGCAATATTACACCATCAAATAAATCCAACACCAAATATGACCTTCATGTTTTGCCAGCCATGTGACCATGTACATATGGCAGCCTTGCTTCCTAGCAGGAGAAACATAGGGGGGAAACAACTTGAATGATGAAAAACAGCAGGCATTTAAATACTTCCATTCAGACAGCAGGTAGCTTGTTACCTGAAATGCCCAAGATCCATCATTTGGCAATGAGAACACAGATACCAGACGCTGATTTCAGGAACACAGCAGGAAAATACCGCTGTGTACAAAAATTCATGGTGGAGAGACATTTGCTCTTTCAGATCTGGGGTATCTTTAGCACCCTATATCCTTCTTCACGTTATACCTCCCTCATAATACTGAGCTCAGAACTTTTCTCAAGAAATCTGGAGAGTCCTGATCCTTCTCTCTCCCACCACTTTGGAAAGCTGCTACCCAGCAGGGCCTAAGGGATTTTCACCAAGCAAGAGAGAATTGCTGATGTATTGGCATTACATAGGGTTATAGAAAACCCCTGACTCAGCTCACTAGCTTCCCAACAGAATGAAAGAGGGCATTGCTGTGTTTGACAATCTGCCTGTTAACCAGGAAACTTGATTAGCAACAAACTTGACCTTGAGGCTAAGTAACACCCTAACTCAGTGAGTTGTTTCTCTCTCTTTCTCCCTCTCTCCCCCTCCTTCCCTCCCTCCTACCCTACTGCAAGCAGAAGTAGATTAATGAATAAAGTTATCTTATTTTTACAAAAAACTTAGACAGAATTATTACAAATCTTGAAAACCCAAGATAATACTATAAGTCAAGTCTCTACTTTGGAAGATTTTGCATATCTCTCACTCATTTGCAGGTTACTCATTTGAATGAAGGCTAGTTGAAGACTAAGAGTTCAGGTGATCTGATCTCACTAGGGTTACTAAAAAGTATTAAAGAGCAATAATCAGAACTTCCAGCCAAAATGGAGGTGTACGTGGATATGCTTTGCTACCCCTCACAACCAAAAGAAGGACAACAACAAATTTAAAAAAAACAAAACAAAAAAAAACAAGAACTGACAGAAAATCGAGCTATATGGAAATCTGACAACCAAGGAGTTAAAGAAGAAACATTCATCCAGACTGGTAGGAGGGGCAGAAATGGGCAGTTGGGTCAGAGAAGACAAGCAGCAAGGCTACTGACCTGATAGGCCAGGTGGTGGCAGACTGGGCAGTCCCATATTTGCATGCATCCGCAGGGAGGAACAACTGGGGAGCAAGACAGACCATGCAACCCAGGGTTCCAACACAGGGAAACTAAAGCCTCAAAACCTCTGGCTATAAAAACCTGTGAGGGTTGTGGCAGCAAAAGAAACTCCCAGCCATGCTGGAGAATTCATTGGAGGGACCTATGGGACCCTAGAATGTACACGAGTCCACCCACCCAGAAATAAGCACCAGAAGTGCCCAATTTGCTTGTGGGTAATGGAGGAAGTGACTGAAAGTGGAGCAAGAGTCAAGCAAGTGGCATTGTTCCCGCCGGACCCCTCCCCCTCAATCAGCACCACAACGCAACGACATGGGTTACCCTGCTCTGGTAAACACCTAAGGTTCTGCCCCTTATAACATAACAGGTGCACGAGACAAACAACTATAACTCAAATTAAAGGAAAGATCAAAACTCCAGAAAAATAATGAAGCAATGAGGAGATAGCCAACCTATCAGATGCAGAGTTCAAAACACTAGCAATCGGGGTGCTCACAGAAATGACTGAGTATGGACACAAAATAGAGGAAAAAGTGAAGGCTATAGAAAGTGAAATAAAGAAAAATATACAGGGAACCAACAGTGAAGGGAAGGAAACCAAGACTCATATCAACAATTTGGAGAAGGAAGAAATAAACATTCAACCAGAACAGAAGGGAGAAACAAGAATTCAAAAAACTGAGCGGAGACTGAGGAACCTCCAGGACAACTTTAAATATTCCAACATCCAAATCATAAGGGTGCTAGAAGAAGAGGAAGAGCAAGAAATTAAAAACGTATTTGAAAAAATAATGAAGGTTAACTTCCCCAATCTGGCAAAGGAAATAGATGTCCAGGAAGTCCAGGAAGCTCCAAAAGTCCCAAAGAAGTGGGACCCAAGGAAGCACACACCAAGACATATCATAATTACATTACCCAAGATTAAAGATAAAGAGAGAATATTAAAAGCAGCAAGAAGAAAGGAGATAGTCCCTCAAAGGAGTCCCCATAAGACTATAAGCTGATTTCACAAAAGAAACCTTGCAGACAAGAAGGAGATGGAAAGAAGTATTCAAAGCTATCAAAGGCAAGGACCTACATCCAAGATTACTCTATCCAGGAAAGCTATCATTTAGAATGGAAGGGCAGATAAAGTGCTTCCCAGGTAAGGTAAAGTTAAAGGAATTCATTATCACCAAGCTTTTACTATGTGAAATGTTAAAGGGACTTATCTAACAAAAAGAAGATGATCAAAACTATGAACAGTAAAATGACAGCAAACTCACAACTATCAACAACTGAAGCTAAAAACAAAAACAAACCAAGCAAACACTAGAACAGGAACAGAATCATAGAAATGGAGATCACATGGAGGGTTATCAGTGGAGAGGAGGAGAATGGGGGAAAAGGTACAGGGATAAGAAGCATAATTGGTAGGCAAAAAATAGACATGGGAGGTTAAGAATAGTATAGGAAATGGAGAAGACAAAGACCTTATATGTATGACCCATGGACATGAACCAAAGTGGTGAACGCTGGTGGGAGGGGAGGCGCAAGGCAGAGGAGTATAAAGGGGAGAGAAAAATAAGACAACCATAATAGCTGTAATAATCATAAAATATACTTAAAATTTTTTAAAAAATGCAAAAATTAAAAAGAGCAGTAACTCAGCAAAGGGGGAAAAATGGCTTCAGCCAACCATACATGTTCTCCCTCACTGAAGAGATGAATGCAACCCTATTTTGTAGTAGATGCTTAGATATATTGTTGGTTGTTTCTTTGAGGGAAGAAGGGGTATTGTTTATTGTTGTAGAAGAGGTTTATATCTAGTTGATTTGATTTCAATGAACAGAGTATTACTCAAAACTGACTCAAGGAAACATTGTGGAGGTGACAAGTTAATATATAGCAATGATAAGGATAGTGATCCTTAGGAAATCCAAGAACTGAAAGAGGCTTTGCTGGGGTAATTCCTGAGAGCTCTGGGGAACAAATCATGTCTCTTGAGTGTCTTCATGATCTCTGATCAGACTGGTCAACTGCTTACTCTCCCTGCTCTCAGGCAGATCCCTTGGCTTTCCTCAGCCTGCATGCACATGGCTCATCATGGTCTTTCTCTACCTCAAGACATCACTTAATGCATCCTGTTCTGTTTGATCTCACCAGTAACTTGTTCAATTCCCCAGAAGAATCCAATTGGCCCAGTCCATTTTTCAGATCAGGTCTCAGATCTATCCCATGATATTCTCCTGATGTCTGGTTGAAATAAACCTGTCTTCATAGAAAGGTCAAGAGGCAATTATTAGCCAGATATTTGCTTAGGAGGTAAGGGAATAGGAAAAGTGAGGCGAAGCTTTGTACATTTTGTTGCCATTGTAAATACTTCCTTTTTTCTTTATTTGATTCTGTAGTCCTACCTGATTTTTTACTTTAGTTGGTGAATTTTGTACACAATAAATTTACCACTAGGTATTACTTTTGATCCTAATTTACAACTTGGGACAAATAACTTCAGTGAGTCTGTCTGTAAATTTGGAGAATATCCTTAGTTGCCTTTCTTTTTCATAAAATGGCCAAGAGATACAATGAATTGGGATCAGCCCCTAGAAAATACCAGGTGAGAGTCTCAGTAGATAAGAGGAATTGCTGTTTCCCCATATCACTTAAGAGGGGGTGATTTTTCTGGGATCACAGCTGCTGTTCACTTCCACTAAGAGCACTGGTAAGCCCCACATCCAGATACACGCATACTGAAAATCCATGTCCTGACAGCTTCCCAGAATGAGCTCCCAAGATAAGCAATTAGCATGGAAAATGATATGAGCCCCAAATCTAACTTCTTGTTTTGCTAATTATTCCTCATTTCTGCCTGTGTAATTTTCATGTGGGCAATCATTTGGAAAAACTACGCACAGGGGATTTACAAATTTCTGAGTTCAAATAAAATAGGCGTGCATAATTAGAACATTAGATAGTATTTTCTAAGAGTATAAACTAGTATTGAATCTTGGTGACGAGCTCATGAAGATAAAGCTTAAGTCTACCCAGTGCTTTGAATATTGGTATCTTGGGTTAGGGGCAGTGCATGCCAATGAATTCTGAATGCTAACTGGTATGATAGTAATAATACTATAATGATAATAGTAATAATATAATGATAATAATACCTCAGTGCTTTAGTGTTATATCCTGTTCAAAGTTATTTCAGGACCATTAATGCATAGCTTCTCTGAAAAGAAAGGGCATGAATGGTTAGTGCTCTAAAGTCAACTTGTATAATTTTATTAACTTCTCCACCCTCTTTCTGAACATTGTAGAGTTTTTGTATAGTCATGTGTTCTATAAAGGAAGAAGCTTTTAAATTAAAAATACTAATTTAAATATATATGTTGTTACCCAGGCAATTGTCCACATAGAAAGACAATCTTCATTATTCAAGTTCTAAACACTTTTGCTTCCATAGCAGAGGATTTAGACTCTTTAAATTACTCAGACAGATGCCTTAACCCATCCCCATTCTATCATCAAACCTGCTATAAGTACCTAGCCAATGAGTAGAGGGAAAATAAAGACTAATTAGACTTTATAAAGACTAATTAGACTAATAAAGACTAATAAAGACTGGTTAATATTAAATCATATATGAAAAGGTTTTTTTAATAATGAAATACAAATCATCATTTTTAGGACTAGAGATTGATGGAAGCTTGAAGTTAGTAGAAAAAAAAACAGATATTTACTGACTGTTTGCTGTGTTGATATAAATGGGATGGGTTATATGAACGATACAAAAGATAAGAAAAATGAATTTATTGACTTCAATGTATGAGTGCTCCTTATGACATTAAAACACTCTAATCACTAAGCAATGTATTCCTTCATGTGTGTACACACAGTATAAACACACACAGAGAGTCGTAGATACTTAGTATTGAGCACCCAAAATCATTTTTTAATGTCCAAACCGTGTGTTCACCTACTTGAGGTAAGAAATTAAGCATTTTAGACAAATGTAATTCAAAGATAGGCTTACAGCTTTCCACATTGACAAAGGATTTATACATTCTTTTCTGTCATATTTGAGTCCCCAACACCTCACATAGCCATTAGCAAATTGCCAAGTAGCTGTACTGTAAGGAAGAAAGTGAAAGAAGATGGGGAGGGAGGGAAGGAGGATAGAGTTGAGCAAGTCAAGGAAGAAGAAGAAAGAAGGAAGAAGGACATGGCCTGGGAATTCCTAGAAGTGGTGGTATTTCTATTTTCAACCTATAATATAGTATGTGTGTTCAAGTGTTTCTTAACTTTATTGACTATATCTTCTGGACAATGTCATACTTAACACGTATTCCCAAATTTATGATCTGACATCTGAGCCCACTCTTCCTGGCTCATGGCTAAGGCTACCAATGTCTCATAAAAAAACAGCTGTGGCTAGTTTGCAATGACTCATGGATTCCCTCCATGCTCCAACTCCCTCTCTTTAATCCAAACCTGGCTTGGTTCTGTCCTGTTACCTCCTCCTGGATCTGCCTCTTCTTCTAGCTCCCTCAGAAGGACACTTCTACTGAACTGCCTAGATGGATTTGGGGCATTATCCCTGCCCCAAATAGCCCTGGACTTCATGGTCCAGAAGCCTCAGGCCCCAGCCAATGGCCCAGCTTCTCATTTGTCTGAGAGTGGAGTTCCAAGTCCTGGTGTTTCTGAGAACCACTGTTGGCAGGGCCATCACCATTCAAATGTGCTTCATGGTCTCTGTTACTCAACTTGTGAGACCTCCCTGCTTCAGTTTCACTATCAGGAAAATATAAATAATAAAAACACCAAGTTTAGAATGCCCTATTAAAAATTAAAAATTTGGGGAGTTCTGGCCAAGATGGAGGCATACGTAGAGACCCTTTGCTTCTTCGCACAACCAAAAGGAGGATAACAACCGATCTGAAATCAATAAACAACCGAAAGCTCCAGAAAATCAAATTGCAGGGAACTCTGACAACAAAGGAATTAAAGAAAAAATCAACCAGAACAACCAGACCAGTAAGGCAGTGAACCAAGCCACTGACTCAGAAAAACCTCACACATGGCAGACCTTGGGGGCAGAGCTGGCTGCCGAGCTTGGTGGGCTGCTCAGGAGGGGCTGACTTAAGGGAACTCAGAGGTGGCTGTGGGCTACAGCGGTTGCAACGGTAGGAGAAGCTCCCAGACTCACACAAGAGTCCGTTGAAAAGTGCGCTAGAGAAGAGCAGGTGAGCTGCACTGTTCCCCCTCTGCCTCTTCCCCCACAGGCAGCACAGCAAAGATGGCTGCCCTGCCCCCTTACAACCTATCAGCTGTGCCAAGACAAAGAAATATGGCCCAAATGAAGGAACAGAGTAGAGCCTCAGAAAGAGAACTAAGCAAGGAGGAGATCGCCAGCCTATCTGATGGAGAATTTAAAGCCCTGGTAATCAAAATGCTCACAGATCTGATTGAGCTTGGTTGAAAAATGAAAAAACAAATGAAGGATACTCAAAGTGAAATAAAGCAGAATGTTCAGGGAACCAACAGTGACAAGAAGGAAACCAGGACTCAAAGCAATGATTTGGAACAAAAGGAAAAAATAAACATCCATCAAAATGAAGAAACAAGAATTTGAAAAATAAAGAGACTCTTAAAAACCTCTGGGACAACCTGAAACACTCCAATATCCGAATTATAGGGGTGCCAGAAGGAAAAGAGGAAGACCAAGAAGTTGAAAACTTATTTGAAAAAATAATGAAGGAAAACTTCCCCAATCTGGCCAAGGAAATAGACCTCCAAGAAGTCCAGGAAACCCTGAGTCCCAAAGAAGTTGAACCCAAAGAGGAACACACCAAGACACATCACCATTAAGTTACCCAAAATTAAATATAAAGAGAGAATCCTAAAAGAAGCAAGAGAAAGGGAGAGAGTTACCTACAAAGGAGTTGGCATTAGACTATTAGCTGATTTCTCAGAAGAAACCTTGCAGGCAAGAAGGGGCTGGAAAGAAGTATTTGAAGTCATGAAAGGCAAAGACCTACATCCAACATTACTCTATCCAGCAAAGCTATCATTTAGAATGGAAGGGCAGATAAAGTGCTTCCCAGATAAGGTAAAGTTAAAGGAGTTCATCATCAACAAGCCCTTATTATATGAAATGTTAAAAAGACTTATCTAAGAAAAAGAAGATAAAAATATGAATAGTAAAATGACAACAAACTCACAAATGAACCTAAAAGAAAAGAAAAACAATGAAAACAAAAGCTAAGCAAACAACTACAAATGGAACAGAATCAGAGAAATGGAAATCACACAGAGGGATTTCAGTGGGGAGGGGGAAGGGAGGAATGGGGGGGAAACGTACAGGGAAGAAGAAGCATGGTTAGTAGGCATAAGGTAGACAGGGAGAGGTAAAAAGTGGTATAGGAAACAGAGAACTCAAAGAACTTGTATGTAAAACCCAAGGACGTAAACTAAGGGGTGTGGGAGATGCTGGAGGGTTGGAGGGGCAGGGCGGAGCAGGGATACAGGGTGAAAAATTGGGAAAACTGTAATAGCATAATCAATAAGAAAATTTTTTTAATTAAAAATTTTGTGAGAAACGCTTTATAATTATAAGGAACTACACAAATGTTAGTGATTTTTAGGCACTTTACATAGAATTCTATTAGACAAGTAAGAAAATGAATAAAAGAACTTAGTCCTGTGTTGAATTACATCCCACACCAAAACTAGAACTCCTATTGCCAGTGCTATGGCGTAATGTAATATTACACCTGCGGCGTGTTATAAGGTGGACTATTTTTTGTTTGGTTATTTATCTCATGTCCAACAGAAAAAAGATGTTTTATGTTTATTACTGTAGTTTGACAAGAGGCCAGAGGGAAGTTTTGAAAGAAAACAACAGATGCCACGAAAAGCAGAGGATGCTGTAAATAACACGGAGTTGACTCCCAGAGAGTACCTGAGCCTCGGATGGAATGTCACCGTAATCCAGTGCCCGTGGCACAAAGAGCAGCCCTAGTTCACACAGGAGGTGTGTGAGGGTGGGAGCATGTGACTGCAGCGAGGCCCCATCTGTCACATGAAAATCTATCACGTGGTCAGTGAGGTTTCCTGGTTTCTTACATGGCCTCAAAAAAAGAGTTTCTTACATGGCCACTAAGTGGGTGTGGGATTATTTTTTTATGTTTTAACATCACACAGTAGTTAAAGCCACTCATCAGAAAGCCCTGACAGCATCTCAGACCTAATTTTGGGAAGACGGGAAACTCAAGAGTCCATTATTTCAGAGAGAAAACCCGCATCTGAGAGCACTCAGCACCATCAGTATAGTTATTTCTGAGGTTAAACCAAATAAAACCTTCAAAACTGTGAGTAACTGCCCTGAAATTCCTTTTCCTGTCAGGACCACTAATACTAAATTAGATTTAGGATTGCAGATGCAAGAAATCACTGTGGAATCTTTTCCCTCCTTCTCTCATTCCAAGAAATTCCTCATTGTAGAATTTGGATCTGCAGCATTGTGTCATATCTATTACTGGATGTCCAAATTAGTTAAATTATCAAAATGTATAGTCTTTAAAAGTAAGCATATAGTTTTTATTGTTCAGTCAGTTGTCAAAAGGGTAGATGCTAATATGATCATAATATCTGCCTCTATTTGTGAAGTGAAAACTTCCTAGGTCTGTGGTGTATATTACAATGTCAGTTCATGCCAAGACTTATGTATGAAGAGAATGTTCTATATCTGTAAGACAAGCATACTTTGCTTTTCAACATTTCCAGGGACTAAAGAACATGCATATGAACCAAAAAAAATCCACAATAAAAGTTCATGCACTCAACAAGCGTTGATAGAGGTGAAGTACGAAGAAGTGAGGTAGCTTGCCTGAGGTCCTGCAGCTAATCAATGGCCCAGCAGAGACTCCAGCCCAGGTCTCTTTGATCCCAAAGGCCTATTTCTTTGTTGCTACTTCATACAGTTTCCACCTCAGGCACCTCACAAAGTCTAAGGGGAGATGAGACAGAGAGGCACATTCACTCAACATTCGTTCATTTGTTCAACAAATCTCTACTATATACTTCCCCAAGTGACCAGCATTACCTGAAAAACTAGGGAAAGTGGGATGTTAACCAAAAAGATGGACAAAGTGCAAGAGGCAGCCACACAAAGAAATCACTAGGGTGCCTCTGGTGGGTTTCAAACAGAGGGTGACAATGAACATACTTCCACAAGTGGGGATGACCAGGCAGGAGGTTCACTTTGAGTAAATGAATGTGTTAATGTTAGAGAACAGAAAAACTCCGTCCGCCCAGAGCTAGCAGAGCTGAACACTGAACACCAAGAACTGCAGTGGAGGAGGACTAACTATTTTATTATCAATGGCACCACCCAGGAGAATGGAAAGCTAATGCTCAAACTCTTGAACTCCCAGATCCGGGGTTCAGGGCGGTTGTTCAAGGATATGGAGGAACAGGTATGTGGAAACGCTGGCTGGGCAAGTTTTCATAAAAGGAACTTGGAGCTTGGCCATTTATGGTAAAGGGCAGTCAACACAGGATCTTCCTGGAAAACCAACCCTCTGCTTCTGAATGGCTTCCAAAGCTCAACTTCTGGTTACATCCTGGTCCTTTACCCATGGAGGGGGCTGGGAAACTTCTGTTCAGGGTGCAGCTAGAGATCAAAGTTCTCTCCTGTACACATGTTTCAGCTGTATGGCTTGTACTTTTGGTCTGTTGTCTCCGAAAAGCAACTCAGTTTCTCATTAAACAGGATGGGGACCATTTTGAGCTGGTTCTGCAGGTCCATTCAGGGGTTTATGGAGAGGGGGAACTATAAGCCATTTGGTGTAAGTAAAGCATGGGTATAATCACCTAGAAACTTCACTTCTTTAATATGACCTGTTCTCCTTTCTTTCCTTTTGGTTCAAACTGGCCTCTCCAGCACCCTGACTCACTTGCTTCCTTCTCCCTTGCAGGACCACTCCCTTAATCCTGAAGCCCTCAGGACACTGAGGTTCTGATCAGCATTAAATAATCGTAGAACAAATCCTCAGGCCCATTGACCACAGAAACAGAGCTCAATCAAACTAGAGATGACATCTAGGACTTGGTTGTGTTTCAGCTCCCAGTAAAGCATCGAAACCAGACGCAGCAACACCATGGCTAACACCAGGACCCTGATCAACTACCCCCTGCCCAGGCACTAACCAATCAGTAGCGACCACAACCCTGGCTCCCTTAGTCATCATGGTTAATGATTTTCCCCCTTTATAACCCATCCCCTGGAAACCATCTGGAAGCCAGGTCTTCGAGAATTAGCTCACCTGTCTGTCTCCAGGCATGGGCCACTTAATGAAAATAAATCCTTACTTTCTTTGCCACAAACTCCTATTCATGTCTTATTGGGCTTTGATGCTTACAGGCAAACAGGCCAGTAACATAGGCATCTAAAATGTTGAAAAAGGCAGATTGGGGCCAAATCCTAAAGAGCGTTAAATGCCAGAATAAGAAGCTTATGTTCTATTTGCTAGGCAATGGGAAATCATTAAGGATGCTTAGCTGAGGAGTTCCTTCACCCTTTAGAATGATGAATCCGGAAGAAGTGTGTATGTATATAACTGAATGGTGGGAAAGGTTTGAAGAAGAATATGACTGAAGCCCAGACAGGGAAAGGTTTTAGAACACTGACAATAAACTGGAAATAAAGGAGGCGGATGGGATTCCTTATATGAATAAGGCAAGACAATTTACTACGCCAATTTGTAAGCAATGACCTCTAACAAATAGCATTCTGTGGAGTTACAACCAAGTATAAATAGGAACATCCATTTTGATTGCCTCTATGACATCTCCAGTAGCTCAGCTGTCACTCAAAGCATGAAGCTACCTGAACATAGAAAATACCAAATATCCAGGCTCAGATTCACCTCAGAATTTGTCCCTAGAGATGACTCACTCGCAGCCACATAGGCACCACCTCTTGCTCTGAGACAGGAAAGAGCAATGATTTTCTTTCTCAGATATATAACCCCACAGAGTCATGAATGGAGAAAGATTGTAGGTAAAAACCATGCAGGCTAAACCAACCAAGAAAAGGAGAAGGATGGGTTCAGGGAAAGCGAACATTAGCAGAAAGGAAAGAGACAAAGAAAGGGCTGTTTCTCCAGCGGGGGTGGCTGCACTGAATCATCCACACCCCCTCACACCGAACCCCTCCTGTCCACAGCATACACTGAGCGACAAGCAGGCTTTTTTCTTTGACTAATTCATGTACTTTGGAGGGCTGAACAACTACTTTTTGTCCCACCGTCTTGTGGTAAGCAGTTAAGCAGACGTTAGCAGAGCAAGGACGATGGGGCAGGTACAGAAGGTCACCAGGGTGGAAAGTCCCGGGCACCCAGCAACAGAAAAAACTGGAAAAACACGGACCTCACCCTCACGGTAACCTTCCTCCCCTAGCATATCGCTGATCATGAGGTTTGGACCTCTTGACGCTTCATATTGCTGAGGGTCATGCAGCTAACACCCTCTCCCAAGCTTTCCTCCCCTAGCATGTGGTAGATCCCCTTGGAGGAAGAACAAGGGACCAAAGAGCGGCCTCGTGAGACCCCCATGCAGGCTCTTGTACGACCACTCCCTTGAGCATCAACCCCCAGGGATAACATCTAGGCCTCTGTTGTTTCAGCTCCAGGCCCAAAAAAGCAGCAAAACCAGAGGAGGGATGCCAAGGCTGGCATCAGGGAAGGCTGCACTGACTAATAGCCCCTTGCTCTGGTGCTGCCAGTAAGTGAAGACCACAACCCTGAGGAGATACACCTGGAAAGCTGATAAATAGCCCATTGAGATCCTCCCCTGGGATCTCCCCTAAACTCCCCACCCTTAAAAGCCGGTAGGATGGAGGACCCAGTGTGCTCTCCCTCCCAAGAGCACACCAGTGCCTTTCCCCTCTCCCTCCCTCTTCCCCCTCCACTCTTCCCCCAACCCTCTCAGATGTGTTACCTTTACCTTCCCCTCTCCTAAGCTCCAAGGGCCCTTCTTTTGCCTCTGTAACTTATTTCCTGAGCCTACTTTTCTACCACTCACTTCTACCTCTGTGACTTTCTAAATAAACTCTCTGTGGACTCTGTGCTAAGTGCTTCTTTGACCGTTGCATTTCTACCCCAGAGAGAGAAAGAGAGTAGAGATAAAAAATGAAAGTCCTACTTCTCCCTTAAATAGAATTTTTCTAGAGTGGACCAAACAGAGGTGTGTGGAGTCTTAAGTAGTAAAGGAGTCAGTAGGAACTCTAGCATACCAACAAGTTTATCCCGATGAAAAACATTAGCTTACATAATAAAGTTGGGGCAGAATTGTTCTCAGTGGTGTGAGTAGAAATGTTTTGCTGACTGCTGTTGAAATGGGTAACAGACTTTGCATATTATATCACCATTTTTTGTTGTATTTCACATGCAGTGTTTTTCTGCTCTTGACTTTGAGGTGTGAGGGGGAGGCTCTAATCATATGGCCTTGTGCAGATGCTCCATTTGCATTTCTATTAATCCAGGCCCTCCTGGAGATGCTCGAGCAGAGACACAGCATGCTTTGTGTTTGAACTTGTGAGAACCCATACCACCGCTTAATAACTTAATACATATGTATAGCCTCCCTGAGACAGCCCACTAGGAGGCAGAAGCAGGAGGAGGTGCTACCAGCTTGCAGACTGCAGGGCTCTGCGGAAATGTGTTCTGACAGGAAGGAGCACCTTGCTCAGCAGAGTTCCTGCGCCTTAATCCCATCTAGCCAACCCACCTGCCCAGTTAGGGAAACCTATTTTTTAAGCTTGTGCCGAAAGCATTAGATCTCAGTGATCAGAAGTAACCAGATGGAGCTGACTGGCTCCTTGAAGTATTTCACTTTGTAACGTGGCAATGGGTCTTCCTTTGTTTCTGGCAAGAACTGGATGATGCAGTTTTTAAAAGCAGGTGATATAGGGAAGCAGGAGGGTGTAGTGTTGAAAGCTTTGGCTCTACAATTGGAAGCCTAGTTCTGCCTGTTCCTAGGGGAATGGCCCTAACAAATCACTTGACTTTCCTGAGCCTTGGTTTTCTCATCCGACTAACAGGGGATAGCGCCTGGTTTTCAGGGTCCTGAGAACTAGAAAAACGCACGGGGTAGGGGAGGAAATGCCATGGACCGGGAATTTTAATAAGTTGTAGCCAGTATTATCATATCATTGTATTGCTATTGCACAGCTTCCAGAAGTTGGCAGTTGATTCATCGTGGACTGTGAGGGGCAGGTGATAGAGGGCAGGGTGGGGGAAGTGAGTGCTGAGCCTGGGGCCTGTTGCCCTGCTGGTGTGGTGCACCAGCCGCACTGGTTCTAAGAAAAACGCTCTGAAAATTCTGTGAGGAAAATGTACTCTGTTATTTTTAAATAGATTTAGGGTTTCCATCTGTCTTTTGAATTTTATGTTGGAAAAATCTATGAAACTCACCAACATGAATGAAAAGCACTCCAACTTCTTCTCAGAACCCTCCGAAGGGAATCCAGCAAAGCAGCCTCTGTAGCAACCCTCATTTCTGCTAAATTCACAGGAATTACTCTCAGCTGTTGAGATTACATAGCATTTGGGAGAGAAACCTCTCCACCTGTTAGGATTTCCCTAAGATTACATGAATAAGAATGTTCCTTCCTTTGCTTTCTTTTTCCCCTGAAATAAACGAGAGATTTCAGAAGTCAAAATTACAAATTCTCATTTCCCTCATCTGTTTTTTCTCAAGTTTTTGTGTCATATTTTCAGGGTCGAACACATTGTGTGCATTTACCTGAGAAAGAACCACTTAGGCAGAATGATGAAGACGACACTCTGTGTGAATTAGCCCCTGCCTGGGCCCTTTCAGTACGTGCCTGAAAGGCAGCAAAGAAGAGGGGATTTTAATGAAAATTAAATAAATGGCTGAATGCACTTCCCCGGCGGACCCTGAGGTAAATCAGCGTTACTAGTAGTAGAAGGGAAGAATAGGACCAAAGGGAAACATGACTGCTTATAATTTTTTAAATCTACCTACAAGGATCGTTGTGTTCACTCTAGGATTCTGCCCAAGACCTCATACATATTAGACATTCAATAACTATGAAAGGGACAGAATTCTACCTCTAAAAAGGAACTTCCTGTTCACCTCTGTTGGGATTAGCCTTTACTCATTCACACCAACTCTGAGCTTCAGGCACCCGCCTCCTTTGGTGCCTGCGAGCCGTTTTAAACCATTCCCCAAAGCAACCGGTTATCTTGTTTCTTCCCCCAGTACCCAATCATCAGAGAAGTAAAGGAAGTTAGTGATAAAGAATAACCATACATGTAGGCCCAGTTTCATCCAAAAGTCAGAGATTTGGCAACCCTTTCCTGATTTTGGTTTCATTCTAATTTCCTGGACATCAGCGCCTAGGTACTAATGAAAATGAATATCCTTTGGGTAATAGTTCTATTTTCTACTAATCTCCAGAAGTCTCTATTTTTACCCAAAGAGCTTGGCTCACGCAGCAGTAACTTCTTTCTTACCTTAAGTTCAAGAATGCTGAGAGAATAAATAACACGGCACTCAACCACAGAAAGTGTAACCAAACACATGTGGCCTCTGGAGTTAGACTCCCTGGGTTCAATTCCCATCTCAAGCTATTTACGCTGAGCAACTTGTTTGTTGTCTTTACAACTAATTGTCTTTTTTTATAAAATGGGGGTAATAATTGTAGCTACCCATAGAGTTGTTGTGGCTCCAGAATGAGTTAATACTTACAAACTTCCTGGAATAGTGCTTACCACTTAGTGGGTGTTCAGTTAATATTTTCTATCATGATCATTGCTATTAATATTACATGATTTTATAGACATATGACTTGTTCCTTTTTCTCATATTTTAAGAGTATTTTCTCGTCACTTTTGTGTATCACTTAAATTTATTTTGTGAAATTTAGAGCCATTTATTGTTACTACATTTACTGCACACATAGACCACATGTCAAATCTTTAACTTCTTTTCTTTATACTAAGACAACATTTGCATTCTCTGAAGTTCTTCTAAATTTCTCCTCACGACCTTCACACTCACACACAGATAGAATTACTTACTATTGGTCCTTACTATATACCAGTAAAGATGAGCTGTTAATTTGCTGTTTTTTAGTAAAAGGCTAACTAGAGCTTCATGACTAAAGCTGTCAATTAATCAGAATCTGTTTTTAATGCTTTACTTGGGGAGTAAGGAGGAGAGAGCTACACATACCAATCCAGTGGAGGGACCAGGACAGGAGCTAGCCAGTAACAAGGAAGCCGGCATGGAAATACCGGAGGCTAAGATCAAAGCTGAACAAGAGCAGAATGAGGCTGAAGTTCAAAGTGGAGTGTCCTGTGGCAAAGCCAGATGGACTACATTCTAATCGACTGGTCACTTCAGAAGGTCTACATTCTATCTTTCCTATAAGCCATGCTTTGGAAAATTTAATTATTTCTTGGTTATTTGGCCCAATCCCAAGGAATCAAGGGTTTGTTCGAAAGAAAAGAAGGACAGAACATAGAGAGGAAGAGAAATTGTTCTGTACGTATCCTGAGTTCAGTATAACTTTAGTCTAATCTGCTAACCTTTCTGGCTATACAATTCATTATGAAAATAAAATGAATTTTCATAATGATGGCACTGAATCGCAAGATGTTCAGTCGTAAAGATGAAAATAAATCATGATGTGACAATTAAAATGTGTTCACCCCACCCTCAAAGGCAGGGAATGATCTAAAATGTTTCAACCACAAAAGTTTAAAAATGTTTCTGACTACATCTAAGTAATACAAACTTTCAGTAATTAGAATACGGGTGGCAGAAAGGCCTCGTCTGACAGTAACAACTGAAGTCTATCGGAAGGGGCTGCCTGGATTCTGGGCTGAGAAGGATTCTGAGGCCAATCCAGGATGAGCCAGGAAGAGTGCGGTGAACAACTAGTTATATCTGCCATGGGTGATTTTTGTGGAACACATTCTGTGTTTTCGCTGTTCTGGGCTGTGGGCACAACACTCTCTGAGAAGCCTAGCTAAAATCAAGCGTTTGCTATCTCCGCCACCTCAAATGTGAAACAAACAGTTAATACCTACGGTTACTCTGAGGAGCTACAAACTGTTTAGTAAAAAATTAAGTTCCAGAAAACACCTACTTAAAATAAAACAGCATCCACAGTCACATGATGCACTTCTTTCATAATTTAGAAACTTTTATCTCAGTTTCCCAGAATTTTAAACTCTAGCTCAGCTCTCGCGAGCATTACGATGTTTTGGGAGGGAAACAAATAATGACCATCACACACAGACGCTCCACTGGCCCCATCAGCAGCCATCAAGTCAAAGTCACTGCCACCTCCCACTCCTGACAGTGCCATCTAAATGAGTTTGCAACTTGACACAGCCTACTTTTGTTAATGAAGGTCCTAAAATTTCTGATGCCGGGGTCCCCAATTATTTTCACTTGCTCATGGACATCACATTCCACATTTCAAGATACATCATTTTATCATTTAGATTACTGGCCCTTAGCTTTGTGACCTTCTGTGCATGTTTAAGTGTCTTTTCAGTTTGGCTTCCCCTTCATTAGGAGAAAAAGCCTTGTATTTTAAGAATGTCACTATTTAAAATAATGTGAATTTTACATTACACATTTGCCTTAAAGCATCTACAATGAATTCGTTTTTCTAAATCAAAACAAATGTGAATTTAAAACCAACTAACTATTAGGTTCTATAGCCAAAATGATGATGTTCTTAACCCTGCTGGTATAAACACTCAAATTCCTTTGCTGAAAATTCAGTCCTAAAATAATACATGATTCTCATAAATCTCTTTATTTCCAGGAAGTTCAAAGGGAGCAAAACAAAATTTGCAGAAAAGCCCCAAATTAGCTATTATAGTCTCACTGTAAGACCTAACCTGTAATGCTCCATTCCAAAGGATTAAATATTAAACCTTCGGAACAATCTATTCAATTCCATAGAACGGAAAGGGCAGCAGAGGAAAAGTGCAAACTTCCACATTGGTTGCCGAGTTTAGTGTTGCTTACAGTTTTCTTCTTTACTCTCAATCCTGTTACAAATAATGCAAACCTGTTT
This sequence comes from Micronycteris hirsuta, assembly GCA_004026765.1. Lineage (NCBI taxonomy): Eukaryota > Metazoa > Chordata > Mammalia > Chiroptera > Phyllostomidae > Micronycteris > Micronycteris hirsuta. Next base: position 53,456 of record PVJI01005103.1, on the reverse strand, counting down.
TTATTAATTTACATTAAGTTCATTTAACACTGATGAAACAGACCAGAAATGTATAATGAGGAACATTTAACAAGCTCCCGCATTAGGGCTAATCATGCTCCGTTTACGAGAGCTTATTTCATTCTCAGAAAACATCCTGGTAGAAAGCTCCATTCTTATTTAACAAGTAAAAAGGAGAGAGTCACCAGCTACTGATAACAAAGAAATGAACAAGCTTAATAATCTCCAATTTGGTTTTCCACTCCACTTAATGATGGAGGCAATTCGAGCTCTGTGGCCAGAGTACATGAGGAAGCATCCACAAGTACTGAAAATTTAATTAAAAGTCAGAAAGCCATCGCAATGAAGACTCAGCAGAAAGCCATTTATTTTTAAAATCTAATATATTCTTCATGACTAAAGGCTAAAGCACATGCTGACTTACACATTTAGCTGTAACTGATTTAAGCTACTGATGATTTTTTCTTTTCTTTTTTTTCTTTATTCTTCCCCCCTCCCCCCCTCACAGGGTGGTGCTCAATTTGCAATGGAATAAATTGGCAGAATTTAATTTGGTGGATTTTTTTAACTCTGTAAAAAGAATCCTCATTAAAGCTACACGATCAGCTATATACTTTTTTTCATCATTAAGTAGCCTAACCACAGGTAAAAGAGATACAATTATGGATTTATATAAATCCTATTGTCAATTTACAGCTGAAAGGCTGGTGAGTTACCTCATTTTAAATAGGTTATTTTTCCCCTTAACCTTTCTTTGTTTTAATGAGAATTCAGTTTGTCACTGTCTGAGAAGTCTGCTAGCAGGAAAGTTTCTCAGAAATTATAAGGAATAAAAAGTAAGAACGGGAGAAGATACTTGGCTAAATTTCAAATTGGCTGGAAGACTCAACACTTGAAATTCATTTCCAGAGCAGCATATTCATCGTCCACCGGGGCCACCCCCTCGTGCAGAAAGCCGAAACAGTGGGAACACTTAAAGGGAAACACTGAGGGAAATTTCCCTAGATGGGGCAGAATTGCAAGGAATTTTTGGTAAAACTGTGCCTTCCTTATGTGATATGGATATGTTTTGCCGAGTTATTTTGTATTACCCTGGCTCCAGAAAAGGTGGGCTTTGAAGCAGCGGAGTCCTCCAAATTAAACTTCAGAAAGTAGCACTTCCTACCGCCCCAAGAGGTGTGTCTGAAGCCTCTCTACGCTCCTGCCCAAAGCTTCACATGTGGCTGATGTTGCTGTTAAAACCCACATTCCCTCTGGGTGAATGTAATTCTGTGGAGCTCAGTCACCCACCTCCCACTCCTTTCTCCAAGATCACAGTTTTGGAGCTTCTGAAATCTAAGGCATTCTTAGCCCTTTTTCTCTCTCCTCCCCAGTCTAGATTAAATAGCAAATCCATTCCACAAGTTAGCTAATACTAATCCACTGCCATTGATTAAATTGGCCTGACCTCCTAGGGCTGGTCATCTCATTTTACCTCTGACATTTCCTGCAGAGGAGACAGAAAGTGAGAATTTTCCAAAGAGCGCAGCACAAAGCTCCAGCCTTGCCCTGTCTCACACAAGAACGACATTATATCTGGTAGCTATTTTTTATTGGTCAGTGAAACATGGCACATGATTATGATTAGCTGACTTTGAAGACCAATGTCAGGGAAAATACTTTTTGACTGCTATTATCTTGTAGCTTCAGCTGTTCTATGCATCCATGTTAATGCCTTAGTCCAGGAGAGAAAGAAAATCAGATACTACTATTAACTCCCACTTTTTCTGTTGCCCCTAAATGTGAAGATCGCACACTTTTGGGGGACATGACTCATTTGTTTCATTGGACATCCTTGAGATTAAGGCTTATGAAATTATGATGCACAGGTGTAAAACTGACCAAAATAACAAGCCTTCTGCTTCAGCAAAAAGAATACTGTCTGATTCTTTTTGCATTTTAATTTCTGAATCATCTAAATCCTGTTAATATTTGGAATCAGTGGCCCTGTCCCATAACTTCCAGAACTTTCCTGGTGCTAGTCCCTCCTTGAGGACCCTGGGAACCAAACCAATTCTCACTGCAAATTGAATCCAATTTCCTTTATCAAAAAGCCACCCCCGTACTACCTCATGATTCAGGCTTTATCTGACACTGCCCATACAAGGAATCTCCTACACCTATGTCATTTATATGAGTACATCTAAACCAGATAAAACACCTCTGTGCTATAACCCTCCCTTCAGGCCAATGAAGTGCTTTTCAAACTTCACAGAGTAACATGGAACTTTTGATAGTTGGTATCCAGAATTAAGTACAATAGTCTATTCCTAACTACTTGTGAATTGTGAACCTCCCCCCAGGGGATGACTAAGGAACTCAAAAAAGCCTTCAGTACCTATGGCTCCTACAATGCTCTAGGTTACGGATGTTAATGAACTTCATACTGACCTCACCTCATGCTGTGGCCTCATTGCCACATTGTAATACGAAAATCCTGGTGACGCACGATTCACAGACATCACAACTGCTGAAATGACTAAAACAGTCTTTAAGGGGGCTGAGCATCCACAAAACACAAGAACCAGCGGTTATAGTTTCTCATCCTATTTTTGAAATGTTCTTCAGACTTTTAAAAAATTTAACAATGATAAAATAAAATAGGATTTTCACGAAACAACACCCATCATCAAAATTTTAGGTTGCTCTTCCTTCCCATCACCAATCTGATTGCAACATGTCTGTCTACACCTTCTCCCAAACACTGTTGCATTCCATCCACAGCTATAGAGCCCGGCCTTTCCTAGTGCCTACTCCTCTCCAGGAGATGACTCTCTAATTTAGCTTCAGGGAGCTACAGACAACTTTTATGCTATCTGTTAGTGCCCCAGGAAAAACCCAAAGTACACTGACCGACAGTCTGAAAGAACCCATTCACTTGGTGATTTGGTATGACTCCTCAGAAGAGCCCAGGACAGTTTCTTCTTCATTGCCCACATGACAAACCCAATGTCCTCTGACAGCACTTTCTCTGTCTTCATGGTCCTTGATTCCTCAGATGTTCTTCTGCTGGTTAGATTTGAACTTACCCTAACCCTTAAAATCAGTCCCACTCACCCATGTACCACAGTGCTAAGTGATTCAAAGATCAAATCTGTGTTTTATGTATCTCACTCTGACTGCAGGAGAACAGACATGAAAACACCAACATAGAAATCCGGAGTCTGCAATGGAAGGCACTGCATGGGCAGGGGGTGCAGGCTGGGGTGTGGGGTATACTTCTCATGTTGCTGGAGTATCGATGCACACTCGGATCTGGTTGCTTTTCCTGTCTCTGGGACATTAGCCCTGCCTAGTTTCTTCTTCTGTTTTTGGCTTTTCTTTGTTTTTGTTTTAAATCTTGATAAATATTTTGGACTTTCTACTCTAGTAAGAACAAAACGAATACTTCTGTCATGCTTCCAACCTTACAAAAAACAGTAAACATTTACATTGACAGATTGAGAGCCATATGTCTCCAATGGCCCACTATGTTGTGGGATCTATGGGGGGAAAAGTTAAAAGACTATTGCAATAATTTACATGAGGCTTAATGAATATCTCAACTAGTGAACTAATGGGGAAAATGCAAAGGAGAAAATAAACTCAAGAACTTTTAAGTAATAAAGTTGACAGAATTTGGTGAAAATTGTAAGTGGCAGGTTTCCAGCTTGATGTTCAGATGGTTGAGGATAGAATCAGCTGCAGTAAATAATAGGGATACGAAGGGAAGAAGAGAAAAAAGAAGTAGGTGCATTTTCAATTTGAAGTACCTATGGAAAAATTAGATAGAAATATCCAATAGCAAGCTGAATAGGAACCAAAAGCTGGAAATGTAGTTTTGGGCATCTATAGCAAAAGGTGGTAATTAAAATCATAAGAATGCAAGAAATTACCTAGGTGGCTAATGTAGAAAAATAAGAGCAGTGGACCAAAGCCAAAACCACTGAGAACACTTTTGAAATGAAATCCAAGAAAGATGAGTCCAGAAAAGAGAATAAAGTGGGTCATTTTTCTAACTTCAACCTGAAATACAGTGTAGGAGTAAGATACAAAATGAATTGTATCTGCCTGTTGGTGTGTGTGCATGTGCACCTCTGCATAAGGTTAATATAAGAATGGAGAAAAGTATCGAAGGATATACACCAGCTTGTACATGTAGGTACAGAGTTAGGAGAGAAAAAGTAGAAATAGGAGAAAGAGAAAGGAAAAGGGTAGCAAAGAAAGTAAGAAATACAATGTAAGAATACTTTTAATTGTATGTTTCCATTTATGTGAAAAACCTGTGTGCATGTCTTTATGTTGTATACGTATGTGCATAAAAAGCAACAAAGGGTAGACGGCCCACATGGGTCGGCCATCACTGAATCCTTCAGAAGCGTGGGCCTGGAAATGAAAGGGGCAGTGATAATCAGGTTTTCTTTATGCATCTCGACATTGTTTGATTTGTAACAACAAGAAAAAATTACTTTGTGGTTTAGAAAACATCAAATAAATAATTTCAAAATCAGAGCAATGGCTTCCTGAAACTGAAATTCAGCTGCAGTGGCCAGCACCTCATTAGAGAGAATACATCTTTTCTTTTGAATGCCCTATTGCTCACCAAGAGCCAGAAGCTAAATTTGTTAACAGCTCCTCAGGCTACTATTTCTGGAAATGCTACTCACCATCATCCTACCTCTTTTTATACCTTTTCTGTTCATGAATCATTTTTTCTTCCTGTATTTTCAAATGCAGTCCATTTCATTTAACAATTCTTATACACCTGTGACATCTTAACTACTCCATCCTCTTTGAATTTTTTCAATTAATATGAAGAAAGCCTTTCTGTATTATCTTTGGAAAAGTAAATGAGTTCACTATGTGCTGAATTAACCTTTGTTAAGTTAACCAATGCAGCTGAAATGTCTTCAGATTCCAAGTAATACAATTATTTGTGTATATTAGGTTTATGTATTATGCCTATTTTACGTATAAGTGGTTTTTTTTTCAAATCTCTAATTTGCATTTCAGAAACACATATGCTAAAACCTTGTGGACCATTTGACTGAACTTGAATGGTGAGTTAGAAATTAAAGACTGGCCCCTACAGATTTCGAGGATCAGGTTCCCAGAAGAAAACACTATGGAAGACACTATATAAATAGCTGCAGGACTGTCCCAGGGCAACCTGCCTGGACTGAGGTCGAAAGCAAGATTTAACAAATGAATTCAATTACATGGTAGAGACAAACATATAACCCACCTAAATGCTTGACTATTTTTTTTCCTCCTCTACAATGAGTGACATCATTTTTTCACCTATTTTATTAGAAAGAACAATTCATTCAAGGTGAAATTGGCTTTCATCAAGGATAAAACCAAAACTTTTAGATTGACACACAACTCGAAAAAGTTTTTCTGCTCCCCTCCCAGGATCTCAACAGGGATTTAACTCAGCACTCTCTCAACTCAGTTCAAGAAAATGTTGATGCCTGGTTCCAGCTCAGGAGATTGAGAAAATACATACGTTACATAGTTGTTACTTAGTTGTAAATGGACCATTGTTGAAAAAAATAAAAGACAATGGCTTGATTCATAGTTTTATAAGATTCATTGACTGGGTTCAAGCTAAAGTCCAGGAGATGGACAAGTGTGTCATAGTTTGGTGTCCTAAGTACCTGAAAAAAACACAGGTTGTTACTACCATACTAGTGTTTTAAAGAATTTTCCTTCTACTAGACCACAGGGTTAGTAATTTTTTTCTAAATAAATAAAGTATACTTGATGTATTTTCACCTAATGAAGGAGGACTTCACTACCACCAACCTGAATCTTCTTTCTGGAGAAAAGAGTGGAAAGCAAAGCATAAGTCCGAGGTTGAATGACCCCTCCCGCCTGTGACGCGTCCCTTGTTGGATGATCTAGCTGGGGAAGTGGGACTTTGGACAGACAGGGCGAGGTGGCCCGGAAAATTGGGGATGGTCAAAACGGCACCTGTCCTGTGACCACAAGAGTTCAGGACTCCATGGCGCTGAAGGTTGCGCTGTGCCCAGGAGCTGGTTTAATGAATAAGAAGGTATGACATGCAACCATTCTAGCATGCAGAAATTTGTGTTCATATGTTTCCCGAAACTCTAGGACATTTTCCCTTTATTAACACACAGGGCTACTTGACCGAATCCATCCGCCATCAGCCCTGAATTGCTTGGGTTACAGAAGTCTACATCACACCCCTAATTCTTAAGCCTTAGGTTTTTTTTCTTCTTCCCTTGCTTTAATTGTGCAGAAGTAAATACAACATAAGCAATGTAAAAATCAAGTCTTGCTAGTTAAATATAAGAACAGGAGCAAAATATCTGAGAAAGGTTACACCTCTTTAAAGATGCAAATTGATAATGGAGCTCAATATCAAAACAACAGAGCGCTGTTAATTTTTAAAAAGGTGCAAATTGCTAATCTTACTTAAGGCTTTTTTTTTTTAGTTGCTTATTAAGAGTCCTAGCACACACACAAAAATTAAACAAAATAAACTCTTAAAAATAGAGGGAAAAAGGCCTAACTATGAGTTGCCTTACAATTCTTTGCTTCATTTTGGGACTTGTTAGTTTCATTAAGAATCAACAGAGTTTGGAGACTTTATGTTATTTATCCCATGTTCAGTCTAGAAGTCCCACACTTGACTTATTTGTTTTCTATTTCTACAATGGTGCTGCATAACAACTGCCAAACCTGAGTGCTGTTTATATATAAACATATATATAGCTCCCCAGTTTGGGCTTCACTTGGTCTCCGCTGGCCTTGCTGGTCTTGCCTGCCCGCACCTATATGTCTGCAGTTCGCCGAGGGTTGCTTAGCAGGTTCTACAGATCTTAGCTAAGCTTGCTCACATGTCTTGGGTCAGCACTCTGTTGACTGATCAGGGTGATAGGACAACTGGTCTCGGCTCCATGTGTTTCACTCTCTAGCAGGTCAGCCCAGGCATGTTCTCATGGCCACGACAGAGGAACAACAGTTGAAGCAGAAACATGTAAGCATTTTTTTCAATCATCTGCAAGTATCACACAGATTAACAGTTGTTTTCTAGTCATTCTATAGAGGTGGAATGGACATCTCTTTGCCTCCCCCAATTAATAGGTTGGATGTCAGGACTGATGGCACTTCACATACTAAGAGAATTTGAAAGAAAGTTTATTACTCATACAAGGGACTGGTTGGAAAAGCAGGGTAGACACAAGATGAATCTGGAAGGGCAAGAAAGCAGAAAGTGGCTTGGGCCTATATAGTGTCCAGAGGTGGGGATAGAGAAGGGTTTGTCATGCGGGTTAGGGTGTTCAAACTTCCCATTGATCCCAAGAGCCCAGGCAGTGCGTGTGTATTTCCTTGTCTAAAGCCAGGTGCATGGTGATGGAGAAGGGAAGGATGGAAGTCTAAATGCTGTTGATGATCAAACATCAAAACAAGAGTCAGCCTAATCCAACAATCCATTGGCCAAAGAAAGTCATGTGGCCAAACTCAGAATCAAAATGGACAGAAATCAAGTCCAGTAAGACCAATTATGAACCCACATGCCAAAGGTGCATGGATATGGAAAGGGTGCAGAATTGAGGCCACTAATGCAATCAGTCTAAACTACTCGATGAAGATGGAGACTCAGAACTAGGGCATTGGTGCCTCCAGAAAAGAGTTTGGATACATATGATAAAATAAAGGAGTATGTGCTCAAGACATTGGAGATGTATAGGAAGAATGATGATCCAAAGAGTTAATGAATCTTATGTGACCCTCCAAAAAGGAAAAACAAACATGGAATCTAGAAAACTTGAGCTGAATATGACAAGTTGGGGGTTGTGGGGGCTGTGGTGAGGAGTGCTGCTAGATCCCAAATGTGGTGTCTGTCATTCCTTCAGTCACGGTGTTAGGTCCTATGCTAATGTAGTGTAGCCCAGTCACAATTCTCCACAAAACTTACTACAGTTTTCTTCCCCCTATCCCATTATTTGATATGTGAGAAATACACAATTTCCAGATAGGTCTAAGTAAATGCTTAAGTGCCATCTATCCATGGCTCTCCGTATTTTTAGGATGATTCTGTAACTCCACTAACAGAATGTAAGACCTTCCACAAAACTAATTCTTTCTCATCTCTCCAGTGTCATCGCTTGCCGATATACACCCCACATCTCCCATGTGCATTTCCCTGGACCCACCACATTTATTTAAGACTCCACGTTCCGTAAATCATCTCTCACCCTGAAATGACCTTCCGTGTCTCAAACTACTTCCTGATTATCCTCCAAATCACTCTTTATGTCCCAGTCCAAATGCTCCATGCACTGTGATTTCTTTCTCACCTCTTCCAGATACAATTAATTATTTCAGGCCTCTGCATGCTCATAACACTTTCCACCTATCTCAGCTGTAGTCCCTGCCATAACTGAACCATAATTGTTTGCTGGCCTATTTGTTTCTGATTAGACTATAAACTCCTTCAAAGCAGATACTATTTCATTCTTTTTTGAAATGAACACCTTTCTTTGTTTGTTTGTTTATTATTTCTTCCTGACAGATCTCTTACCTCCCTCACACCAGCAGAATGGTGTTTCCATGGCAGTCACTGTCACAAACCTGGAATCTTCGATCAGCAGCGACTACTTAGAAACATCTGAGAGATAGAGCCTAAAAGATGAAGATAACAAAAGAAACACAATGAGCATGGACATGGAGAAGTGAAAGAGGGAGAAATCAAAGTCAAATGGGGGAACCAGTAGAGGCCTAGAAGTAACCGATTGGAAAGGGCTTGGATAGATAAACAGAAGTCAGAAAACTCAAGTGAGATAAGAGTTTTGACACTAAAGGAGAGCTACAGCCTGAAAAGGAGAGAGATGGAAAGGCACTGCTCATAGGAAAAACAGAGGGGAAGGAAGGAGGAGACAACTAAGGAAACCAATGAGAGTCAATTAGAGAGGAAGTCAAAAGACTTTTTCAAGAAATATGGTGTTAAAAAGAAATGAAATGGAAATTTTTTAAATATTAAACTCTATCCAAAAACAGTATGGGGAAATTTCACACAGTGAGACTTAAAACAAGTCAAGAAAAGGTCTAACAAGTCTTTTGCTTGTGTTTAGATGGTATAAAATACCAAATCATAATTAAAGCACTTTACCAACACTAATTAAGCTAGGTAGGTCACTACTATTGGCCTGGTTTTGAAAAGGGAACAACTGTTAGAGCTATAAAGATTAGATACCTCTACAGGATCACACAATGAGTGTGTTTCTCCTGGACAGAACTATGTAGGCTGAGTCCTGGCCAGTGTGGCTCAGTTGGTTGGAGCTTTTTCCCACAGCTCAAGGGTTGTGGGTTTGATTCCCCATCAGGGCACATACCTAGTTTTCAGGTCTCAGAGTGAAGAAACTCTAGACCAGATGCATATAGGACACATCAATGCTTCTCTCTTGCATTGATGTTTCTCTCTCTCTCCCTTCCTCTCTCTCTAAAAAGCAATGAAAAAATCAGGTGAGGATAAAAAAAAAAAAGAACTGTGTAGCTTGCATTGCACAGAGACAAAGGTATGTAAAGAATAGGCAGAATAAAAAAAAAATAGGTAGACTTATGGGAAACCTCTCAGGGTGGAATAAAAAATATAAGTGAGCCAAAGGCCAATAAGGCATATAAAACGTATTGTTTCCTGAAGAACGCCCAGGGCTTTAAACATACTGCCCCGTGTCTAACAAGTTATATCCTAGGATGACCAAGAATTAAGCCAATTAAAAAGAGAGAGCTCCACTCAACAGCAAATGGCATGTTTGTTCGGTGTCCTGATTGAGAGGTAGAGCCAAAGATTCCAGGCGAACCCAAAAGAGAGGTGTAGCGTGCCTATTGATACCTCCAAGAGTTTGTCTTCCCTTGCCACCGTACTTCCTGTAAGTTAATTCTCAGTGCATGTGGGAGGGCTTCCCAGCAATGTTGCTGAAACCCCTTGTGACATCTGAGTCACCTGGGCTCTCGCTGTACTTCTCTTATAGCTGTTATCACTGGACCACAATCACAGGTTCACAAGTGCTCCCCTCTACTAAACTGTGAATGCCTTGAGGTCAGGGCTATGTCTTCCTCCCCTCTTCCCCAGCATCCATAAAATGTCCATCATGTAGTAAGTGGTAATTAAACTAAGTGAAATAATAGATTAATAAATAAACGAGGAAATTTTAAATTCTGCTAGATCTTTAAGACAAGCCCCCTGAGGGTTTGTGGCAACTGTCTTGGCACCTAGCTACAATTTGAAATATTCACCACTAGATGGCACTACTTTAATGAAGTAGTAAAGCCCTTACCCTGACACCCTTACTCTGATTCAGGTATCTTTCATTCTTCAATCAAAGAATGAAAATTGTTATTTCAAAAGCAAAAGTTCCTAACACTGGAATTTCTTTTAAATTTCCATAATACCCTAATGTTTTTTTTTCAAAAAAGAAAATACTTTCCAATAAATTCTCACTTTCCCCAATCCCATTGTTAGAGCCACATAAATCACCATTAGAAAGTTGAATCCTTTCAATACCCCTTCGATGAGCCTGGCGGACGCCCCTTTTTAGGATTTGTTATTGTTATAGGAGTTTCAGCCTGACATACAGGTGCTTTAAACCCACATCCCTGTGGGCAGAGTCAGCCCTGGACAATAACCCCAGAAGCAGCTTCTTGTCTCGCAGCATTTGAAGTCTCAACGTTTAGACTCCTAGGCCATGTGTACCCCTACCAGTAAGAACAAGGCTCATTGACGTAATAGGCAGTTGGGATTGGCAGGTCTCATATGCCAGCAGGCTCTGGGAGACAGAGGACCTGATATAGGTCCCTGACAAAAGTGGGATGGGAGCGTGACAGGCGAAGAAGAGGGCAATTTCCCTGCACTCCCGTTACCCAGGAGTGAGGGACATTCCTAGGAGTCAGGGAATTAAATCTCCTTTATTTGGGCTGGACCATAAACCATTTTTCTCCTCAAGAGACAAAAATAAACCAATTAGTGATGTTCTCTCATCTACATATATTAAGATAGGTACTACTACAAAAAGTTATATTCACTAGCATTCATTTTTAAACAAACCTAATGATGGGAAATAGTGTCTTTTCATTTTTAATAACATCCTCAAGAACTTCATAAGGGTCATGATGCTGATCTTCAAACTCAGAATACCCTCTACAAGTAGCTGCTCCCAGGTTCCAACCCGCGCCCCACCCAGTGCCGCCTGCTTCTGCCCTTCTACACACTGTTTCACTCACATCGCTGTTTCGTGCCTTGTGCTGCTCAGCACAAACTGTCTCACCCACTCAACTGCGACTCTCAGAGAGCAACGATGATGCCTTTTTTATCTTTTTAATCCATTTTCATTGTCTAGCACAAAGCCAGTTGAATAAATATCATCAAAAGGAGGATAAAGTGGCCTCCGTGTGAGCTGGAACTCAGCCGTGGATTCATCTTTGTTAGAGGTGACAAGGCAGCTGGACACCTTAACCAGCATCCACGTCTACACCATCGAAACCCCACACATTTAGACCCAGACTCATCCTAATTTCCACAAGTCTGCTCCTCTTCAACTTTCTCCTTTTTCTTGACGGTGCTATGGTTCCTCTAGTCATCCTAGCTCAAAACCTGAGAGAACTCTTTGCCTCTCCCCACTTCCTGCCCCGTCCTGGCTTTTATCCATCTTCTTTGTGTCTCCATAGTCATTAGCCCAATTCAGAGCTTCATTGACCTCTTGCTTTAAACCCCATCTCTCCACTATATCATGATGTCCAAGGATGCAGAGCCTTTATTTAATGATTTTCATATTTTCTTCAGGGACTTTCACAATAAAGATGCTCCATTTATTAATTCATTTACTTGAGAATACAAGTTAAATGCTTTCAATAAAGCAATAAGATAGGACATGTTTATTCAAACAGACTATAATAAATAACAGGAAGTTTTTAAAAATATATATTTTATTGATTATGCTATTACAGTTGTCTCATTTCACCCCCTTTATTTCCCTCCACCCTGCACACTCCCTCTGACCTGCATTATCCCCCTTTAGTTCATGTCCACGGGTAGTACATAGAAGTTCTTTGACTTCTACATTTCTATGCTATTCTTAACCTCCCCCTGTCTATCTTCTACCTACCATTTATGCTACTTATTCTCTGTACCTTTTCCCCTTTCCACTCCCCCACTGATAACCCGCCATGTTATCTCCATTTCTGTGATTCTGTTCCTCTTCTACTTGTTTAATTTGTTTTTGTTTTGTTTTTGGTTCAGTTATTAATAACTGTGAGTTTGTTGTCATTTAGTTCGTATTTTTTATTTTCTTTTTCTTAGATAAGTCCCTTTAACATTTAATATATTAAGGGCTTGGTGATGAAGAACTCCTTGAACTTGACCTTATCTGAGAAGCACTTTATCTGCCCTTCCATTCTAAGTGAAAGCTTTGCTGGATAGAGTAATCTTGGAGGTAGGTCTTTGTCTTTCATGACTTCAAATACTTCTTTCCAGCTCCCTCTTGCCTGCAATGTTTCTTTTGAGAAATCAGCAAACAGTCTTATGGGCACTCCTTTGTAGGGAACTGTCTCCTTTTCTTTTGCTGCTTTTAACATTCTCTCCTTATCTTTAATCTTGAGTAATTTAATTATGATGTGCCTTGGTGTGTTCCTCCTTGGGTCCAACTTCTTTGGGACTCTCGGAGCTTCCAGGACTTCCTGGAAGTCTATTTCCTTTGCCAGATTGGGGAAGTTCTCCTCCATTATTTGTTCAAATAAGTTCTCAATTTGTTGCTCTCTTCCTCTTCTCCTTCTGGTGCCACTATAATTCGGATGTTGAAACATTTAAAGATGTCCTGGAGGTTCCTAAACCACTTCTCATTTTTTTGAATTCTTGTTTCTTCATTCTTTTCTGGTTGAATGTCTTTTTCTTCCTTCTGGTCCACACCATTGATTTGAGTCCCAGTTTCCTTCCCATCACTATTGGTTCCCTGTACATTTTCCTTTATTTCACTTTGCATAGCCTTTATTTTTTCATCTAATTTGTGACCGTAGTCAACCAATTCTGTGAGCATGCTGATTACCAGTGTTTTGAACTGTATATCTGATAGGTTGGCTATCTCTTCGTGGCTTAGTTGTATTTTTTCTGGAGCTTTGCTCTGTTCTTTCATTTAGGCCATTTTTTTTTTTTTTTGTCTCAGCAAGCCTATTATGTAGTAAGGGGTGGAGCCTTAGGTCTTCATCAGGGCATAGCAACCCATGTCACTGCATTGTGACACAGTATGTAGGGGAGGGGTCCAAGAGGGAGCAATGCCACTTTCTCTATTCTCTGTTGGTTTTTGGTCACTTCCCTGGCTACCCACAATCGAATTGGGCTTTCTGGTGCTGATTCCTGAGTGGGTGGGCTTGTGTACATTCTAGGACTCTGCGGGCCTCTCCAATAAACTCTCCTGTGAGGCTCGGAGTTCCTCTCACTGCTACCTCAACCCCCTCTGGTATTTTCAGTCAGAGGTTTGAGGCTTTATTTCCCCACACTGGAACCCTGAGTTGCATGGTCTGTCGTGTTCCCTAGTTGTCCCTCCTGGTTTATCTGCACACAAATGTGCAGCCCCCAAGCCTGCCAGCTGCCACCTCACTGGGTCCACCAGCTGCAGCCTTGCCTGCCCTGGTCCTCCAGCTGCCACCTTGCCATGTGTCCTCTCCACCCAGCAGCCTGTCTCTGCCCCTCCTACCAGTCTGGATGAATGTTTCTTCCTTGGTTGCTGGACTTCCATACAGTTCAATTTTCCATCAGTTCTGGTTGTTTTTTTATTTTAAATTTGTTGTTGTCCTTCTTTTGGTTGTGTGAGGAGGCACAGTGTGTCTACCTATGCCTCCATCTTGGCTGGAAGTCCAATAACAGGAAGTTTTAAGTAAAAGTGAAAGACTAAGCTTAACTAACCTATACCTACAAGATTTCCAAAGGTATCTTTTATTTAGAAAAAAAATGTTTTATTGTATGTTTAATACTTATGGAATAGAGCATGAATTCCATTCTTTCAACTATAAAACCAGTGAAAAGAAAATGAGAAGGTCCAGATTTAGGCATGGAAGAGATGCTAAGACAATTTAGGATTGAACTGTTTTTAGAGGTGAGAGAATATTCTATGCTCCAAACCTTCCCTGGCCTCCTGCCCAAACAAGAGACTTACTAATCTGAATGATAGTTTCAGAAAAATGATAAAGTATTGATGCATGATATCTTCCATATTACATTTTCATTTTAATAGATGTTAATGCCTCTGTCTGCAACACATACTAGAACTGCCAGGTTCCCAGGCAGTCGGCTCATGAGGGCTAGTCCTTGTTCATTGGGTGGCATCCCACAAGCTTTCACCCTTCGTGGGAAAAGACAACCCTGGTACTACTGCACCCCACAGAGTGTCTTAGGCTATGGAATAATGACACTGACCTCCCTCAACCCTTAATGGATAACTGTCAGGCATCTCAGAGAAACAAAAATAGTCAAGTGCACAAGCTCTTGAGTCAGAAAGATGTGGCAATGGTTATTATTGTTGTTGGTTCTGTTGTTACCACCATTTTTTTTAGTACAATTAGTATTCTGAATTTTATGGTATACCCATGCTTATATCTAAGATGTTATGGGGTAGCACTACCACCTTTCTGAAAGCTGACTCTGAGTCTTAGGTCTGGAATTTTTGCTAGTGAAGACAGCCTGAGGTCTCCCAACGCATTCAGTGAACTACCCATCCCCCTTCCGGTCCCTGCAGCCCACCCCACAATCCACAGCTAATACTTAGTGGGTTACTTATATATGCCAAATACCATGCTAAGATCTTTACACACCTAATGTCATAATCTTCACAGAAACCCTATGGAGTGCATTGTATTAGTATTCCATCTCCAGAAAAGGAGACTGAGAATCAGAAAGGATCTTCTTGCCTCAGGTCACATGATCAATACAACAAGAAGAATCTTTCTGATTCACTTTATTCTCCTTTCCTCCAACTTTCTACAAAGGTGTATCCAATCTTATTTTCAATTTCTGTTTGTAAATCCTTACCTTAATATTAGGCCATATCCTATCAGTAAATTAATCTCTGACAGTTAAGGAGAAATCACTTACTTAGGTGCTTGGGTACGATTCTATAACCATGAGCTAAACTTTGCCAATATTTCTAGAACATGAAAAAATGAATATACTGATAGAATAAAAAATAGTCTGTAGATAAACAAGACCAATCCTGAACTATTTACCTGCCCCTTGCCTTTCTCTTAGAAAGCCCAGTGAAGGCTCTGGCCTAAACGGTCGCTTGCGCCTGCTTCCTAATCAAAACCTGATGTTTCTTCCATGGTGAGCCTGTCTCTCATTTCTAGCATAACTGTGAAAAAAACTAAACTTTCCTTTCAACAGCATTGGCCTCTCCGTGTCATTATTCAGTCACCTTTATAAATAAAGATTCGGGCACAGAACTGTGGTGAAGAGCAGAAATTCTGGTCAGACCATTGGACTGATTCCCATTTCCATCACTATGTGACCTTGAGTCTTAGAAGAGCTTTGAAGGGCGAATGAGGCTTCCCCAGGCTGACGGGGCATTCTAGGCATAGAAACCATTAGAGGCAGAAATCATGGAGGCATAAATAGTAGGAAACATTCACAGGTAAAGGTGTGGCTAAAGCAGAAAGAACAAGGCACAGGGTGGAGGGGTGAACAAACGTCAGTGATATGCAGGCGAAGGGCTTGCACTTTATCCCACAGTAATGAGGAACCAATGGGGTTTTGAGCCAGACAGAGACAGGATCAGATTCGTCTTCTGGATAGCCCTGGGGATATGTCTCCAGCTTCTCTTGCTTTCTACCTGCCTGGAATGGCCTTGCATTTCCTCTTCTCTAAGTTGGATCCCACCTGCTTATAATTCACCACCGCCATGCCTGGCTGTGCCACCCCTTGGTGCTCTTTCCCGTTCTCTACATTCCCACAGCAAGTCTGATCAGCTCTGTCATCACTCACTCGTCACTGAACACTCCTCCAGACCCCCAGAGGCAAATGTTTGTGAAGCCACCAGACAACGGGTTCTTTCTGGGTAAGACCCCGTGTGCTACTTTGGGACCCCCTCCCAGTAGCCTCCACCCAGTGACTCTGGACAGCTTGAAGAGGCCTCAGGGGAGAGGGCTGAAGGTGTCAGAGCAGTAACAGATGGCTTATCCTGCACACACTCCACGTATTCAGAAAGCAGAAAAATTCCCTCTGAAATCTTGCACTTCCCCAGAATTCAAGGATTCCCAGGAAAATTAGGCTGCTGGATTCTTGGCTCTTCAGAGGTCTTCTTTCCACTAGCAGAAACACAGGTGCTTGCTACAGGGCAAAGCTATTCAATTAGCTCTCATTGAAGTGGCTTCTTTCCCCACAGGTGTAAATTGGGTGCCTTGCCTGTTGTTCTGAAGTTGACTCAACATAAAAAGTTGTTCATTTTCAGATTGTCCCTGACTCTATAGAAGAAGGCAAAGACACATTTGAGGCCTGCAAAGTTTACCCTGCATGGCCCAGTCCTCTACCTGAGGGAAATCATGCACAGGAAGGGTTTCACTAAGCAAGTTCCTGGGCAATTCATTCTTCCTGGGACTGCAGAGAGCAATGTAGCAGGAAATATCTAAGATAGTCTCAAAGTGCTTAAATATGTAGATGGCATATGATTGCCATGCACTAAGATAGATTTATTTCAAGAAAGAAAAAAAAAGAATAGTTGTAAAATCAGCTGTAGAGAAACTTAACCAAAGAGGTTTGACCTAAAGATGCATCAAATCTTTGGCAAAACTCTTACCTGAATATGACAACAGAAAGAGGGTATGTTTTATCTGGCTGCTGCTCCCAAACACTTTCCATGATATTTATGCCATTGTCCTTCGGTGGCTCTCCTTTCCGTGCAGTGTGTGATGCATGGATCTGCCCCTGCTCCCTGACTAGTTTCTACCCACCAAGCCCTCCATGTCCCATTTCCGCCAAACTGATCTCTGCACGTCCTTAAATGGGCCATATTTCTTTTTCTATGCTGTTCCTTCTTCTTAAAACATGTTTCTATACACCCCTGCCACCTGCCCCACATTTTCTGCTTAACTCATTCCTAATGCAATAACCAAAATTCATTAGTGTCTCAAGTACTTCTGACATTATATTAAGCTGTAGTGTAATGAACAGGAGTAAGATATTCCTTGAACTCCAACTCAGGCAGCATCCTCTCCAGAGACCACCTTCATTCCTTTCTCTTCAGGAGGCAGTGTGGGTTCCCCTTCTTTAGCACTTTATCGTAAAGCTTGTGTTCTGCCATAACCAGTTGTTAATTGGTTGTGTCTTCTGCCATGCTGTGAGCTTCTTGAATTCAGATACAGTGTCTTCCATTTCTGTCTCCACCACTCCCAACACTAAAGTCTGGCACTAAGCATGTGTTTTATAAATGCTTATCAAATGAATAAAAAAAAAATGGATGATTACGGTGATAGACTTTGCATGGCAACAAGCAGACCTGTGTCTGAGGAGAACATTACCTCAGGCATGGGTTTAAAATCCCAGCCACATTTTACTTGTTATGATTGGGAAGAGTTACTAAAATTGTATCTTCACCGATTGAACTAATAGAGCCATGAATCAGGTTGACTCAGTTCTGCCGTCACAGAACTTACTTTCTAGAGAGGAAGACAAACAGAAAACAACTCAGCAGACAAGTAAGTTGTAACAAGTACTGTAAAGGAAAGAAAGAATATGTGGAGGTGAAAAATGACAGAGAGGTTTTTAGCGATTAGGCAAGAACTCTGAGACAATGACATTGAAGGGAGACTTACTAGAAGCTGAGAAACTAGCCAGGAGAAAACAGGGGCAGAGAATTCTAGGGAGTGCAAAAGCATATGCGAAAACTAGAAAACTGGAGTCATCAACACCTAGAAGAACTTCAGTGGAAATGAAGCATGGTGAAGAAGAGAGAGAGTTGGCAGTTGCTTGGAAAGACCTACAGAGGACAGGCTGTATGTGATTTGCATGTAGGCCACAGTAAGGAATTTGGATTTTTTCCCCCAAATAAAAGGAAAAATACTGAAGGAACTTAGCAGGAAAACTTGCCTGATCAGATCTAGATTTAAAAAGATCACTTTCCCTTTAAATAGTGAACAGAATGGATAATATTTTGTATAAGGCACATACCTGAATTATTCTTACTTTTTGCTAGAAATAACTAATTATTTAACTTTTTACAGATTTTTATTGGATTTTCTTCCATTACCATTTATCCTCCTTACGCCTCCCCCCACAATCACCACACTGTTGTCTATATCCATGAACCCATTTCCTTTTTGCTCAGTACCCCCTCCCCCTACCCTCCCCAACCCCTTAGCTGTCATTCTGCTCTCGATCTATATGTCTGTCTCATTGTGCTGTTAGTTCAGTTTGTTCATTAGGGTCCACATATGATTGCAATCATGGTATTTGTGTTTCTCTGACTGACTTATTGCTCTTAGCATAATGTAACTCTTTAGTAGAGTGGTCAGCAAATTTTCTTTTTTTTTCTGGTTTGGTGTTTTCTGTGGGTTTTTTTTTTTTTTTTTTTTTTTTTTGCCATTTATAGACATCTTATTTTTTAATAAATCAAAGCCCCAAGGCAAAGAAAATGTTTTTAGCTTGTCTGCCCACCACAGATGTGAGAGCAGGACCCGGTGAGACAACGTGGATGGACGGATAGGATACACCTGAAACACGGCTGGCACACCATTTTAAACTCAAAGGCTGAGGGCAAGTCATTGGGGCCTTTCAGAAACTTCATGGCTCACCCTCACATCTACTTAGTTTATTTGACTTTAATTTTGGTAAAAGATTGCTGGTTGGAGAAAATGAAAGGTATCTAAAGTTAATTTCTGGGGTATCTGTCATTTATCTACTTTCCCAAGGTGTTCCTTTGCTTTCCTCCTGAGCAGACGTTTATTACCCCACAGATAAGTCAGTGCGGGCTGACTGGGGAGGAGCTCACCTTTCCACGGGTGGGACATTTGCGTATGGCAAAGAAGCATGCAACAACGGACCGAACCACAGCGTCCCTCTAGCGGCCCTTCTGCTGGCTGCTACGTCAGCTGCTGGCTTTGGATACTTCCTTCCAGGCTTTTTCAAGTGGAACTCTAACCGCGAAGTTGTAGAGCACCTGCTGGCTGTTTCTGGTTCTCCACATTTGAATTTGTCCTGAAAGGATACGTCCAACTGGAGAAAAAGTAGAGGTAAGAGGTGTGGAAAGACGAGTTGTAATGGCATTTTAGTTTTGCTCCTCCTGAACTTTCATTATGTAACCCAAAAAAAGCAACTTCCTTTTTGCTCAAGCTGGCTTGATTGAGATTTCTATCACATGTGACCTAAATCCTCAGCTATTTTTTAAATTTTTATTGAATTTATTGGGTGATACTGGTTAATAAAATTATATAGGTTTCAGGTATACAATTTTATAATATATCATCTGTATACTGTATTGTATGTTCACCACCTAATGTCAATTCTCGTTCCATCACCATTTATTCCCCATTTACCCTTTTCTACTGCCTCCTATCCCCCTTTCCCTCCGGTAATTACCATACTGTTGGCCTTGTCTATGAGGTTGTTTGGATTTTTTTTTTTTTTTTTTGCTTAATATCTTCACATTTTTCACTCAGCACTGCCCCCAAACCCTTCCTCTCTGACTGCTCTCACTGTTTTCGGTATCTATGAGTCTGTTCTATTTTCTCTTATTTTGTTCATTAGATTCCGCATATGTATACATGAGGTCATATGGTATTTGTCTTTCTCTGACTGGCTTATGTTACCTAGCATGATACTCTCCAGGTCCATTCATGCTATCACAAGGGTAAGATATTCTTTTTTATGGCCAAGTAGTATTCCATTCTGTAAAGGTACAAAAGCTTCTTTATCTACTCAACTGACCAGCACCCGGGCTGCTTCTAAATCTTGACTGTTGTAAATAATGCTGCAATGAACATAGAGGTGCACATATTCTTTCAAATTAGTGTTTTGAGTTTCTTTGGATATATTCCCAGAAGTAGAATCACTGGGTCACAAGGCAGTTACATTTTTAGCTTTTTGAAAAAAACTCCATACTGTTTTCCACAGTGGCTGCATAAGTCTGCATTTCCACCAACAGTGCACTGAGGTTCCCTTTTCTCCACATGCTCACCAACACTTGTTGTTTGTTGATATACTGATGATAGCCATTCTGACAGGCATACGGTAATATCTCATTGCAGTTTTAATTTGCATTTCTCTGATGATTAGTAACATTGAGCATCTTTTCATATGTCTATTGGCCATCTTTGGAGAAGTCTATTCAGGTCCTCTGCCCATTTTTTAAATTAGGTTGTTTTTACGGTGTTGAGTTGTATAATTAAGTTCTTTATAAATTTTGGCAAATATGTTCTTCCATTTAGTGGGTTCCCTTTACATTTTGATGATGGTTTCCTTTGCTGTGCAAAAACTTTTTAGTTTGATGTAGTCCCATTTGTTTATTTTTTGTTGTTATTTCCCTTGCCCAAGGTGATATCAGAAAAAAATATCGCTATGAGAAATGTACAAAGTTTTACTGCCTATGTTTTCTTCTAGGATTTTCATGGTTTCACGACTCACATTAAAGTCTTTTATCCATTTTCAGTTTATTCTTCTGTATGTTATAAGGTGGTTTGGTTTCTTTTTTTGTTGTTGTCGTTGCACATATCTGTCCTATTTTCCCAATACTGTTTATTGAATAGACTGTCATTACCCTATTGTACGTTCTTGCCTCCTTTGTCAAATGGTTGACTATAAAGATGTGGGTTTATTTCTGGGTTCCTTATTCTGTTCCACTGATCTATGTGTCTGTTTTTATGCCAGTGCCATGCAGTTTTGATTACTATTGCCTTGTAATATAGTCTGATATCAGGTAGAATGATTCCTCCAACTTTGTTCTTCTTTCTCAAGATTGCTGTGGCTATTCAGGATCTTTTTCAGTGATTCCATATAAATTTTTGAAATATTTTTTCTAGTCTGTAAAATATGCTATTGGTATCTTGATAAGAATTGCATTGAAGCTATAGATTGCTTTGGGTGCAATGGGCATTTTAATTATATTAATTCTTTCTATCCATGAACATGGTATATGCTTCCACTTATTTGTATCTTCTTCTATTTCTTTCTTCAGTGTCTTATAATTTTCTTAGTATAGGTCTTTTACATCCTTGGTTTCTAGGTATTTTATTTTATTTTATTTTTGCTGCAATTGTGAATGAGATTGTTTTCTTAATATCCCTTTCTGATGGTTCATTACTAGTGAATAAAAATGTAACTGATTTCTGGATATTAATTTTGTACCCTGCTATTTTGCTGATTTCATTTATCAGTTCTAGTAGTTTTTTCGTGGAATCTCTAGAATTCACTACATACAGTATCATCTCATCTGTAAATATTTACTTCTTTCTCTCCAATTTAGATGCCTTTTATTTCTTCTTCTTGTCTGATTGCTGTGGCTAGGACTTCTAGTACTAAGTTGAATAAGAGTGGTGAAAGCAGATATCTTGTCTTATTCTTGATGTTAAGAGAAATGTTTGTAGCTTTTGCCCATTGAGTATGAAATTAGCTGTGATTGGTCATATACGGTCTTTATTATGTTGAGGTACATTCCTTCCATTATCAAATTTTGCTGAGAGTTTTTAATCATAAATTGGCCCTGGATTTTATAAAACAGTTTTTCTGCATCTATTGATAGGATCATGTAATTTTTGTCCTTCATTGAGTTTATGTGGTGTTTCACGTTTATTGATTTGTAGATATTGTACCAACCTTGCATCACCAAAATAAATCCCATTTTGATCATTGTGTATGATCATTTTAATGCGTTGTTGGATCCAGTTTGTTAATATTTTATTGAGGATTTTGGCACCTATGTTCATAAGGGTTATTGACATATAACTTTCTTTTTAGTGTCTTTATCTAGTTTTGAAATTAGGATAGTGCTACCCCATAAAATAAGCTTGGAAACCTTCCCCCTTCTTGAATTTTTGGTAATAGTTTGAGAAGAATAGTTGACAAAGATAAGTGTCAGTTCTTTGAATGTTTGGTAAAATTCCCCTGTGAAGCCATCCAGTCCAGGATTTTTGTTGGGAATATTTTGACCACTGCTCATCTCATCAGTTGCAATCAGTCTACTCAGATTTTGTGATTCCTCCTGATTCAGTTTGGAAGGTTGTATGTTTCTAGGAATTTATCCATTTTTTCCAGATTAATTAATTTGTTGGTTTAAAGTTCTTCATAATATTTTCTTAACAATCCTTCGTATTTCTTTGGTGTCAGTTTTTACTTCTCCTCTTTCATTTCTGATTTTATTTATTTGGGTCCCCTCTCTTTTTTCCTTGATGGGTCTGGTTACAGGTGTATCAATCTTCCTTATCTTTTCAAAGACTTAGCTGTTGGTTTCACTGATCTTTTATATTTTTTAGACTCTATTTTGTTTATTTCTGCTCTGATCTTTAATATTTTCTTTCTTCTAATCACTTGAGTTTTGTTTGTGGTTCTTTTTCTAGTACCATTTAAGTGTAATGTTAGATTGTTTATTTGAGAATTTTCTTGTTTCTTGAGGTAGGCCTGTAATGCTATGATTTTCCCACTTAGGACTGTTTTTGCTCTGTCCTAATGATTTGGGGTTGCTTTGTTCTCATTTTCATTTATTTCAAGGTATATTTTTATGTCTCCCTCAATCTCATTGTTAACTTATTCATTGTTTAGTAACATGTTATTTATCCTCCATGTGTTTGTGCATTTTTCAGTTTTTTCTTATGATTGATTTCTAGTTTCATACCATTATGATCAGAGAAGATGTGATATGATCTCGATCTTCTTAAATTTATTGAGTCTTGTTTTGTATTCTAACATGTGGGCTATCCTAGAAAAAGTTCCATGTGCACTTGGAAGGAATGTATATTCTGCTCCTGTGGAGTGAAATGCTCTGAAGATATTAATTGAATCCATCTGATCTAGTTTGTCTTTTAAGACCCTGTTTCCTTGTTGATTTTCCATTGATGTCAATGGGGCTTTAAATCCCCTAGTGTAACTGTTGATTTATAAATTTCTTTATTTTTTCTTTACTAAATAGAACTAATTTATTTAAACTTTATTTTTTTCCTGGGAGAAAGAAAGGGAGAGAAACATCAATGTGTAGTTGTCTCTCACACACCCCCTACTGGGTACCTAGCCCACAACCCAGGCATGTGCTCTGACTGGGAATTAAACTGGCAACCCTTTGGTTCACAGACATGCACTCAACCCACTGAGGTACACCAGTCAGGAGACAAATTGAAAAACAAGAAAACAATGATAACTGCCAGAATATTGAACTGTATGGAAGTCTGACAACCAAAGATTTAAAGAAGAACATTCATCTAGACTCATTGGAGGGGTGGAGACAGGCAGCCAGGGTAGAGAGGACTCACAGCAAGGTGATGGACTGGGTGGGCAAGGTGGCAGCTGGCAGACCTGGCAGTCACCCATTTGAAGCTGAGAGGAACAACTGGGGAGTGAGACAGACCATGCAACCCAGGGTTCCAGAACAGGAAACTAAATTCTCAAAAAGCTCTGGCTCTAAAAACCTGTGAGGGTTGCAGTGGTGGGAGAAATTCCCAACATCACAGTAGAGTTCATTGGAGAGAACCACGGGATCCTAGAACATTCACAAACCCACCAACCTGGGATCAGCACCAGAAGGGCCCAATGAGTAGTGGGGGAAGTGACTGAAAGCCAGCCAAGAGCTGAGCAAGCTGCATTGTCCCCTCTTGGACCCCTCCCCCACTGACTGTGCCACAATACAGCTAAATGTGTTGCCCCATGGTGGCAAATACCTAAGACTCCACCCCTCACCTATGTAACAGGTGCACCAACACAAAAAGATGAGGCCCAAGTGAAAGAACAGATCAAAGCTCCAGAAAAATACAACTAAGCTTTGAAGAGATAGCCAACCTATCAGATGCAGAGTTCAAAACACTGGTAATCAGAAAGCTCACAGAAATGATTGAATATGGTCACAAAATAGAGGAAAAAGTGGAGGCTATACAAAGTGAAATAAAGAAAAATATACAAGGAACCAACAGTGAAGAGAAGGAAACCAGGACTCAAATCAACTAGTTGGAGCAGAAGGAAGAAATAAACATTGAACTGGAAAAGAATGAAGAAACAAGAATTCAAAACAATGAAGAAAGGCTTAGGAACCTCTGGGACAAATTTAAATGTTCCAACATCCGAATCACAGGGGTGCCAGAAGGAGAAGAGTAAGAGCAAGAAATCAAAAACTTATTTGAACAAATGATGAAGGAGAACTTCCCCAATCTGGCAAAGAAAATAGACTTCCAGGAATTCCAGGAACCTCAGAGAGTCCCAAAGAAATTGGACCCAAGGAGGAACACACCAAGACACATCATAATTAAATTACTCAAGATTAAAAATAAGGAGAGACTCTTAGAAGCAGCAAGAGAAAAGGGGACAATTACCTACAAAGGAGTTACCATAAGACTGTCAGCTGATTTCTCAAAAGAAACCTTGCAAGCAAGGGGCTAGAAAGCAGTATTCAAAGTCATGAAAGGCAAGGACCTACATCCAAGATTACTCTATCCAGCAATGCTATCATTTAGAATGGAAGGTTAGATAAAGTGCTTCCCAAATAAGGTCAAGCTAAAGAAGTTCATCATCTCCAAGCCCTTATTATTTGAAATGTTAAAGGGACTTATGTAAGAAAAAGAAGATGATCAAAAATATGAACAGTAAATTGACAACAAATTCACAACTCTCAACAAGTGAACCTATAAAACAAAGACAAACTAAGCAAACAACTGGAACAGGAACAGAATCACAGAAATGCAGATCACATGGAGGGTTGTAAGTGATGAGGGGGTGGGAGGAGAATGGGGTAAAATGTACAGTGAATAAGAAGCATAAATGGTAGGTAGAAAATAGACAGGGGGAGGTTCAGAATAGTATAGGAAATGGAGAAGCCAAAGAACTTATATGCATGACCCATGGATATGAACTAAGGGGGGCAGTGGGACGGGGGGAGAATGATGGTGGGAGGTGGGTGCAGGGCAGAGGGGGATAAAAGGGATAAAAAAAATGGGACAACTCTAATAGCATAATCAATAAAATATACTTTAAAAATGCATAGGAATGGTAAACTCCAAATTCAGGAAAAGGGGTGGTGGAAGGGTTATAGGAATAGCACACGAAGAATTTCAATGTAGTGGTAGATAGACAGGGGTTAATTATATTAAGCTTTATGTATTATCTTTATGTTTTTTATATATATGAAGTGTTTCTTAAAAACTATTCATTATTAACCTGTATATGCTAGATGACCAAAATATTTCATAAAACTTTAAGATTTAAGAAACTACATGAAGAATCCTTAGAGGCAGAAATATGGAGAGTTGGAAGGACTTGAGGACAAACACTAAGTTGGAAGTTTAGCCGATCAAGTCCATACCTCTGTGATGTTTTTAGGGGTGCGGGTGAGCTGTACACAACCTTGCTTTAATATGCCTCAGTCACATTCTGAATAGTGGCGGGAGAGCACACTTTTATGAAATCTCTTATTGCAAACAGGATGTTACAGCTACTTTAGAGTTATTTTTCAAATTTTCTGTGTTTATTTTTAGAGAACAATAAATTTCTCCCAGCCCTAGAACAGTAATTTACAAATATTTTATAAGATTCCATATAAAATCTCATGTAGAATTTGAATATATATACTGATCAAAATCATCTCTGCTTTAAGCTATGGTAGGAGCCGATACTACCGTTCTTCCCCTTGTCTGTGCCAGTCCCCCAGTACCTCTGCAGGGACCTGGCACTTAATAGAACACAGTTGGAATATCATTGCTCTAAAGCAGCACTTTCTGAAGTATATTTTGCAGAAACACTAGTACTGAGAAATACTCTATATTAGTGGGATTTCAAGGTCATATTTTATCTCCTTGGATGTTAACAATGCATATTAAAGGCTTTGAAAAGCCCTGCATCAAACTACTTTGTTTAACTCAGCATGTTGTCGACAAAATAAAGAAAATTCTTCAAGCATACATTAAACTTAAGTGAATTTGATATTTCTGCAATGTTATCAAGTCCCAGAAAGTTTTCAAGCTGACCTTTGATAGCATGTTCAATGGTCTGAGTTAATCTACACCTATAAGTGCTTGAGGAAAGTAGACACAACATTCGTTGAATTAATGGATGAATAAACACACAAACTTTATGGAACAAATACATTTAGAGGCCAGGACAGAACTGGACCGAGACAGAGATTAGTAGTGCTACAAAAGTCTAGCAAAGTGGGGAATGTCCAGAAAGCACTTTAATGAACTACAGGTTAAGTTTCCATCCTCTCTATACTATTTACCCACCACTTTTAAAATATTAATTATTTTAAAAAATTAAAATTTCCATTAAAATGTCAGAGTTTACCAAAGCCAAGGAGGAGCTGGGTGTTTTCTGGAAATGTTTTAATTAGAGTTTCTTATTTGCAAGAACTTATTGCCAAAATTATAGGACACTGATTTAAGAATTTATTCTACTGCAAACAAGTGTGAAAATAAGATTATGATAAAATTTGCCTCTAGAACATAGGACTTTCCCTCTTTTTTAAAACAAGAAAAATAATTCAAGCAGATACATAACAACATTTCCCCAACTAACCAAAAAACACACACTTTTCCAGACGTAGGGGTGAATAGCCCTCATTTGACTGCAGGCTTTCATCTAAAGAAATGTCAAGTGAGCAGAATTGGGAAAAGGCCCTCTCCTAAGGACTTGTAAAGGATAAATATTTAACACTAGTAGTTGACATTAGTGACCTAAGTAGTCCACACATACCAGTCTCTTGGGAAATTTTAGAATTCCCTGTTATTATTTCCCTGATAGCTTGGGAGCATAGCGTACTGAAGAGAGTTGTCCAACTTAGGTTGGCCAATTGAAGAAGGTATTGAAGACTTTACAGATCTGTTTGTGATTTCCTACCTTGAAAACTTCCTAAGCCTTTTGACATACTGTGTACAAAGTTATTCCTCCATCACATACAGCTGTTGGATGTATTTTTATGCTCCTACATTCTTCAGCTGCTCATTCATTCAATGAGTCCAAATCAGTGTACACATAGTGAGGAAAATTCAAAGAAATATAAGATTAGGTATTTTCCCTTGGACAGTTTACAGTCTCATTGAAGAGATTAGACACAGAATATTCGCAGTTTAATAACAAAACAACATGGCAACCCATGTAATATTATGAGAAAAGAAATGGCAAGGGCCCAAAATTATAGGATAGAAAAATAAGTTATGCAAGCATTCATTTGCCTATAAGTTTAGAGAAGGATGACATTCCTGGGAGACAAACTGGTCATAGAAATTTCACAGTGAAGAAAACTTGACCTAGTCAGAAGGCCAAAAGGATTTGGAGAAGCTAAAAAGAGGTGAAAGAACATACCCAAGATAGATATTTTCATGAATGAAGGCTCATAGAATGTCTGTGACCCACATTCAAAAAGCACAATAAAATTTGGTCATCCCTACTCCACCTTACCGGAGCATATACAAAGCATTCAAAATAAGTTGATTAAACCAAAAATTGATTAATAAAAGTCCAAGCAAGAAAGAACACCAATGTAATAGAAACTTTGTACTCAGCAATTGAGCATAACTTCCTTTTTGAAGCTCACCCACATCCCTAAGTCCCTAAATATCTAGCACTTTGTTAATATATGTTAAACTTTGGAAATAAATAGGTTTGAAAAACTTGGAAATGCATACCAATGAGATGCTGCCAACATCACGCCACATTCCAAGCATTCGCGTTATAGAAGCCCCTTCACACTTCAGCCATAGCACACCACCTAAAAAATTATTTTTTTTTCCGTAGGCCTGGAACACTGGCAAACTTATTTGCCAAAGTGGCAGAATGGAGATATTTGAAGAGATTAGCACCAAGGCATACAATTATTTTGATGAATCTGTAGGAAACTGTGAGAAGATTTATGTACTCTAAATAAAAATATAGAAATAATATCCTAGACACATTTGTTGAGTTAGGTTTTACCAGGCACCATTTGATTTGTCTTTGTGATCTATTTTCCACAGAATCTTTCTGAATTAAGCTAAATAATTTGCCAAGTTCTTAGTTCAAACTGCTAAAGAAGTATATAGGTAAAAATAATAAATCAAGTTGTATTTATTTTGTAGGATCTAACTATATTGTATTAGACACAATTTGGGACTACAGGAAAAATTCTTAATTGGGGGAAGGTAAGACAACAAATGAAACAATTAGAGAGCAATAAATTACATTTACCTAAATACATGCCATAGTGGGTGTGGCTCAGACCAGAAAGGGGGTCAGACAGCAGGGATAATGATGAGAGCGCAGGAACAGTTAAAGGGGCCTTCTGAGTTCTGGAGTCGCGTAAGCAAAGACAGAGAAAAAAAGAATGATCATATCACTTGTTTATGATAGCAAGACCAGGTGAGGGTCCAAAATTCGTACATGTACATTGCATGCCCAGCCACACACACATAATCTCATCCCCCAGGCTCCATAGATCCTCTGGCAAAAGACAGATTACAGGACACCTTGAAAAATAGGTAGAGTGGTTTAGAGTTGACGTAGTAGATCATGGAAATTCAAAGATAGGAAAATGATCAATCCAGAAGATCAATCAAGAATGAGAGCAGAAGGAAAAAATGAAGGAAAGGCACCAGTTAAAATATTGCATAAATTCAAGCAGAGGTCATCATAATGGGGACGAAGTAGAAATTCAGAGAACCATTTCAAACGATGACTCAAGGCCTGGTGACAAATTAATGCACATGGGAAGGAAGTATAAGGGAAGGAACACGAGACTAGGAATAACATAACTGGGGTCTAGTTCCAGCCCTGCCATTTACTAGCTGTACTTTTGGCAAAGACACATTATAGGTCCATTTAATCACTTATAACATGAGGATTTGGTAGGAAAATTAACACGTACTATTTCTGGCTATCTGCTTGGTGCCAGGCACTGAGCAAGGGCATTTCACATATTTTCTCCAAGCCTTTTCTCATAAAGGCTCCAAGACAGGTATTGCCAGCACGGATGCAGAAACTGAAGCTCGGAAAGGATTACTGACATGACACTGCTAGTAAAGTAATAAAACAAGTTTCAAACGTAGAATTGGTCTCTGCAGGCACAGGGAACCATGTGGTATAAGTGCTCATTAGCATATAAAGCTTAATCACAACTTCATTTCAGGAAGGCCTGTATCATCTTTCTCTAAGACATTTAGGTAGTTAGAACTTATCCTCCTTCCATTCCTCTAAAACAGAGTTTATTAGCACTTATCAAATATCCATTCATTCCTTTATATTCCCTGTTGTTCTTGTAGTCAACTTGAGTGTGTATGGCCAGTAAGATGTGGGTAGAACTGATATAAAAGCTACTTTCCTTACTGGGCCGCTGAAAAGAAAACAAAGATAAAATCAGCATGTATAGTGCTTTAGAGTTAGTTCTTAATGAATAGGTTTTCATATATAAATTATACTCATTTAACTCTCACAGGAAATTCAAGCAGAGTTATCAGAAACATATCACAGATAAAGAAGCTTCACACCAGACTAGATAATTTGAGTATGCTGTAGGTAAGTGGGTGATCCTGAAGTCAACGTGTCCTTCATTTCTGTGCCCCAGCACGGCGCCAGTACCCAAAGCCATCCAGTGCCTATTTAGTAAGTAGCATTCGTGTATAAACAGGGGTCAAACAGGACACAAATAGGTAGTTCTTGTAAATAATAGAAGTAGCTCAGAAATGACTTAAAAAATTAGTAATAATCTTCCTTTTGCATAGCTAAACCTTATTTTATCATTTTCCCTCTCCTTCCTGTAAGTTCCTCCATTGGTAACCGATGCCAACTTTAATAGCTTTACATAGCAGGGCATATTTTCTCTTTCTCTTCTGCTCCCAACCCTTTTCTTTTTTCCACTCAGTTACCACTTCAAATAGGGAACCCGTCTCGAACTCCCAACCCATGCAGAGCAAATCTCAGCCAACTCCTTTCAGGGTCCCCTTGTCCTGGGATGGTTTAAACGTGTCCTGGGATCCCTCTTCTGGATCTATGCAGACATTTCAGAATGTTAAGGAAACTTAACTGAATTCAATCTTGGATCTCATTATTATAGCAGTGAACTGCTCAGTCCTCTTGCTTATTCTCTGAACTGATTCTTTCTTTTTTTCTTTTCTTTTTATTTTCTTCACTTACACTGGAATTTAGAGAGAAAATGGCTTCAACTGGATCAGCCAGTCTTAGCATGACAACAAAAATGAAAACGAATGGTGAAAAAAAATCAAAAGCTTTGCTCTTTGAGATATAATTTAATGTCTGGCAGGAATAATTCAACAAAATTGTATCCACTTCCTGATCACATAACTAAACAAACAAGGAGGGGAAGTCCCGCTGAGAGACATTTTCACATTAAAAGGTGCTAAAAACGGGCTAGAACTCCTCACGGCGCTGTCGGAGGCCTCCGTTCAATTTTTAGTCATTTCCTCTCCGTCTCCAGCCCAGTTATCGCTGGAAAGGCAGAGGAAAACGGGGAAGCTGCACCTCTGTGCTGATCCACTTAGCAATTCAAGGAATCATTAGAAAGGGAAGGGAATCTTGTCCTTTCCAACCATTTTCAGATGTCACTGGGAGGGAAACTGAAAGACAAGGGAAAAATGGAAAAGATTAGAAATCTTAGGATTCTTCTTAGGTAGATATCTAAAATAACTCAGAAGCACACTCAGAGGTTCTACATCAGAGCATCTATATGGATTCGGCCTTCACTGATGGCCAGATGCTACAAGAAAGATGAAAATTAAATGTGCTTAGACATATAGCATCGGACATGGTCTCTTCTACAAAGCTAGTAATGCTGTGTTTTTTAATCTTATGAAAAACATTTGATAAACATGCAAATGTCAGAGTTCTTCAGTAAGAATGTAAGCAGGCAAAACTTCCACTGGAAATATCATGTCCTCTGCATCAATAGTATTCATGCAAAAACTGATTCAACAAATAGTTTGAGTGCCTGCTACAGGCCAGACATTATATTGGAATTAGAAATATAAATGGGTGAGACTTGCCCTTTGGAATTCAGTCTAGGGCAGGCTTCCCAACCAGGACACTACTGATATTTTGGGCATCATACTTCTTTGCTGTGGGGATATCCTCAGCATTGTAGGATGTTTAGCAGCAACACTGGCTTCTACCCACTAGAAGCCAGTAGCATTCTGCCTCAGTTGTGCTATCAAAATGTCTCCAGACATGGCCCTGAAGAAGGGTGTGCAAAATTTCCCAGCCAGCTGAGAACCAGTGGTCTAAAGGGAGAGACAAGGTTTTACAAGGCAATAATCACAAGGCAATGAGAAGGGCTGGAGTTTGTAGGAAGTACTGTGGGAGCACTCAGAAGAGAGCAGCCAGACACCTTGGAGTGGAGGAGGAGGAAGACGAATACATCTATTGTGTTAAGCACACTCCGATGACCAAGTATGTACAAAAGCAGACAATAACAATGACAGACAATAGGAGACACTTACTGAGCACTTTCTATGTGTCATGAGCTGTTCTAAATACTTTGCAGACATTGATCCATTTAATCCTCCCAACAGCCCTATGAGGTAGATTCTAATATTATCCTCATTTTAAAACAAAGAAACAGGCATGGAGAGGTTCAGTAACTTGCCCAGGTCTCACAGAGCCAGTAAATGGTGGAGACAAGATTCAAAACCCAGGCAGTATATCTTAATGAAGCTGCTAAGAGGGGCGAGGAGGGCAGCCTGGCTTCAGCAAACATTATTTTTAAATAACACAGGTAAGAAGACGAAGAGACATGAGCCCATAAAAAGGGTAAGTATCGCCAGTAGCAAGAAGACAGAGGAAAAAGAAAGCACATTCCTTATAAACGTTAAACGTGCTCAGAGATTAGATCTAATTAGTCCTAGCATGAAAAAGAAATGATAATTACATGACGTGGTAGAGGTGCTAGCTCATGTTACAATGGCAATCATATTGCAATACATAGATACTGGGTGCAGCAAAAGTAGGTTTACAGTTGTGAATAATTTATTAATTATTGTATTATTTTTCATACAAACAACTGTAAAACTACTTTTGCTCCATCCTATATATCAAATCAATATGTTGTACACCTTAAGCTTACACAGTGTTATATATCAAGTACATTTAAATTTAAAAAAGAAAAAAAAAAGAAAGCTGGGACATAAGAAAAGGGGTGTCAAACACAGGCCACACTTAACCACTTTGGGAAATTGGATGTTAGGGAATGACCAGAAAGAAGTCGGGCATGGGTTACAATTTGCATGCAAATTTGCACTACCACAGATATAATACATTCTGAACAGAGTATTTAACCCAAAAGCCAAAAAAATTCTACTTAGAGCAGCCCAGTTTTCTATACCTCTCAAGCTGGTGTACCCACAGGGGACTTGGCAGTGTACTAATGGATATATGAAGCTTTAGGATAAATATAGCTTATTTTAGAGTATTCATTTTTGTAGGTTTAATATTTGACAAAAATAAAACAGGTATATTGTACATCTGCAATATAAATTTTGCATTGTTGCTATGATAAGCTGAACACTTTCAGAAAATTTCAAGTTTGCAAGGTCACTGCTGGCGGTGCTCCAGACCTCTGGGTGGACGCAGCCACTCCCTTCATTTAGGACCCATGAGAGAAAGAAATTCCAGAATCCCATCCTCGAGTATGGTAAGCATTTGGGGTGGCTAGGTATATGTCTTAGAAACTGAAAGTTAAAAGAGGTGTGCCACTGTCATAGCTTTGGCTTAACACCAAACCAGTTCAGACGTGCTGTGCCATCAAGAACATGTTTAAGGTAAACCTATGAAGCAGTTTGGGGGGCCAGTTTGCGGTGCCACCTTGACAGGGCATCTGCCTGCATCAGCCTGGAGCTGGCTGCTTGGATGGGCGCTCTAAGAAGAAATCAGAACCGGGTCTGAACAACGGCTTCTGCCTCAGAGCATTTGCCTCAATTAAAAAGCTCAAGATCCAGCCAATTGTGCTATCCGCCCAGAGGCCTTGGTATTTGTTCTCCCCTCTGCCTGGGAAGCTCTTCCTCCAGGTAGCTGTCTGACTCTCCCTGACCTACCTCAGGACACTACACAAAGTCCACCTTCTCAGTGAGGCCTTCCCTGACCACGCTACTTAAAATTAGAAATCCCTCCCCGCTGCTTGACTTTTGTCCATAACCCCTACTGCCATCCAGCAGGCTACATATTGTACCTGCTAAATGTTTCATTGTCTGTCTTCCACCAGTAGAATGTTAGCTCCATGAGGGTACTAATTTTTGACTGCTCTGTTCCCTACTGGTGTTCTCTAGCACCTAGTAAATATTTGTGGAATGAACCAATTATGTCACTTAATTCTCACAAAAAGAGAGAAAAAGAGAGGGTTGGCTCTCTTTCCCTTCTAACAAGGACACTAATCCCACGAAGGGGCTCCACCCTCACGACCCAATCATCTCTCAAAGGCCCTACTTTCTAACACTACCGTATTGGAGGTTAGGGTTTCAACATATGAATTTGGTGGGGCACAAACATGCAATCCGTACTACCAAGTATTCAATCACACAGGTTGGCTCCCTTCCTATAATTGGTTCTATTATCCATTTTCTGGGAAATTGAGGTTCAGAAAGGTAAACAACTTTCACAAGGTCACAGAATTAGTCAAACCCAAGACTGTCTGACTCTAAATTATGTGCTTATAAATTCAGTAAGTATTTTGTTTATAGAAACAAGTATTAATAGTACTATTGTTACCATTATACTTTGCACTTGGAAAACAGTGATTTCCCATCCATTAACTCATTAGATTCTCACAATAGCCCCAGGAAAGAGTAAGCAAATGCATCAGGCTGCAACCCCCTACAAAAAATAAAACAGAGCCTGAGATATTAAATAACTGTCCAAGGTCACAGAACTACAAAATGCAGACCGAGGGGGCACTGCCAAATCTTACTCTTACCATCAACAGCTGTGGCCAAAATCATCCCTTTGTATATCCCAGTGACTCCAACTCTATCAGTCCTATACAGACTCAGGCTAAGTTAATGGGAGTTTCCATAGCTATTAATTTCTTCTATTACAATATAAATATTTATATCTGAGCTGCTGATTCAATCTCAGAAAATCTAAATGATTGGACAGTTCCATATTTGAGTAAACAGGACTTAGCACCACTACAAAGTTTCATAGAAGGCTGGTGGTAATGCACTCCAGCTCCAGGGGGTGGCAGCAGTGAGGGGAAAAAAAACCAATCTTCAAAGTTGGACATAGGCACTCTTTCTGGAGCCGTTTCTGGAAGTGGTTATGGAATATTCTATAGAAGCCAAGTTCTAATGGTGAGATAGGACAAACATTTGGTACATTAGTAAAACTGAAGGATTTCTGAACACATTAGGGAAGGCAGACACTAAGAGAAACTGAGGCTGGATTCACTGCTAATACAGGCCTTTGGGGACTTGGGTATTGTTCTTGGACATTGTTGTTTAGAAAGCAACCAGGGGAGGGTGCAGTATTCAACACTCGAACTCTAAATTAGAAATATACCCACAACCCAGACAACACTGTATTTTGATTGCCTGTTTACCCATATTCTCTGGTCACCCCATCCCCACCTAACTACGTAAAGTTCCTTAAAGGCAGCAATTGGGCTACGTTTATCTTTGTATCTCAAGTACCTAGCACAAAAGCAATACACATATGATAAATATTTGTCAAATAAAATTAGACAAAATTTTATCACGGCATTTATGTAGATGTCTAAGCTTCTTCTATTAGCTAACTGTAAACTTTCACATAAACAAAAATTTACTCTTTATTTTGTACTCCCAGTGGCTAGTACTAGACCTGGTGCATTAGACCCTTTCAAATAATTCTCGCAATGAATGTTTAGAAGATAGATGGATGGATGAATGGGTGGCTGGCTGGATGGATAGATATTAGGAGATTTAGGATTTCTTATCATAATTTTGCTCCTTAATGGTATACAGCACCCAGATCTTGGTTTCTAATATCACTATTCAATAAAAGGAACAAGAGATTCTTGGAGTGATTCTAGGACTAGGACAGGGAACACAAAAAAATGAGCCTGGAACATCTTATGGTGTGGGAAAGTAAGGAAGTGCTCAAGAAAAATGATGAAGGTTTGTCAGAGAGACACAGGAGCTAACTGAAAAAGCCCCGAATGGCCAAAGTTAAGCAGCACGATAAAGTAGCATTGCTCTATAACCCAAAGTATAAAATAAATATTCACAAACCCATACTGATATAAATGACTGAATAAATAAAATTTAAAATATATAAACATTATTTTTAAATATTCCATGCATAAAAATTCTAAATAGCCCTGGCTGGTGTGGCTCAGTGGGTTGAGCATGGGACTGAGAACCAGAGGGTCGCAGGTTCTATTCCTAGTCAGGACACATGCCTGGGTTGCAGTCCAGGTACCCAGTAGGGGGCACATGGGAAGTAACCACACACTTATCTTTCTCTCCCTCTCTTTCTCCTTCCCTTCCCCTCTCTCTAAAAATAAATAAATAAAATTTTTTTTAATTCTATATAATTTATATATATTTCCATTCTCAAGGTGATGGATCATAACTCCTCACACTTTATGTGTGGGCTGGGCATAGTTACTTTCTTCCAAAAAGTATAGTATGGTAAGGTGGGGAGGGGAGAGTAACTTTATAGTGGAGAAACAGGACAAACCACATCAGTCAGATGATCAGGGTTAACATCAATAGTGATATCACATCGATATGATAGACCCTTGATAGGATGTGATGAGAACTGCACTTTACCTCTGTGGTCCTCCTCCCA
>PVJI01005103.1:0-12500 GCA_004026765.1 Micronycteris hirsuta | reverse complement strand
ATTATAAAGTATCCTATATATTTTCACCATATCTTGAAGAGACTTTGCTACCAAATGTTTCAATAAAATTTATCCACAGGGGATTAGAGATAAAGGTGACATGTTTATAGGAAATATTAGAAGTCATCAAAATGTGATGCTGCACTTATAAAATTTTTTGAGTATGTAATTTAATATTATAAATTTAAGATAATTTAATATGAAGATTGTTTTTCTATTTATTATCACTCTCTTGATAGTAGAACGTGCATTTAAAATAAATGCAGAAAACTAAGAGTATAGTTTCTACTTGCTGAGCTCTGGTAACATAACTCAAGATTCCAAAGATACCGTACCTGAAAACAAGTCTATCAAAACCTTGTATTACATAATGCACTGGGCAAAGCCGTTATGACTGAAGAGTAGAAAATAAAGTTGATTTTTTTTAATTTAATGAAACATGCCTTTCTATTTAAAATCAATATGATATTTCATCTCTATTTCATTGCCTGTGCATAAATAAAATAAACTTAATTAATAGACTTTAACCCAAAATAAGTTTTGCTACTCAGGTGCCTCCCTTCGGTCAACTTCATTCCAACGACACTGTTGCCGCTCAGAGTGCATATCCTGGAGCCACTCATGTGATGTTCTAGACTTAGTTGGCAAACATCCCAGAAAACTGAGATCATGGCTTCTTAATGGTCAATAAATCAATTTTTTTAAAGAAATGAAATTGTGTTACCTACTTAGAATAGCTTTGCAAATTATTCACTAAATTTGGCCCTGAATGACTCTTGAGTGTTTCAAAAAACAAAACCCTCTTGGCAGAGAATGATGGTGTGCCACGTTCAAGGGTTTCACAGTGTTCCACAGTTTCTGACGGCAGTTCCCACAAAGGGTTCTGAATGACGTCATTGACTTCGCTGGCGTGAGCATACAGCCAGGAAGGTGCGGGCTCTTACAAGGATCACGCGTCCTAGTGGCCACACTTTCATGTGAATACATGGCTGCTTAGGGAGCTAATGGTCTATAAAGCACTTAGCACTGTGAACATTTAGGAAATGGTTGCTATTATCATTATATTGTATAATAAAGGGTAGTGTTAGCAATAGTGACTATAATCCCTCTATTAGACTAGTAAAGACAAATAATAATAAAGAGACCTCAGCACACTCCAAGTGTGAATACAGTTTCTGGGTGCTTTTGCTACAATCTTTTAAAGAAAGAAGCTGGCTTTTCTCTTTAGCTAGAGGCAGTCCTCTTACCTGATCACTGGTGAGTCTACTGATTGTCGTTGCCACTTCCCATAACTCTGTCACATCATTTAAAGCTTTCTTTCAGTAAATATATCTTGTGTTTCTTTGACACTCCTAGCTAGCACGAGGAGTGTAGCTAGGCACTCTTTAACCTCTGCTTACTATGTAGCTTGAGTCACTTACTTGGAGACCATGCTACCTGTTGGGATTTTATTGCTTTTTATAAAAGCCATTGCAAAACTAATACAAGAGATGATGGCAAGTATAGTGTGATTCAGAGTAAGTTAGTGAGTAGACACTGTGGAGCACAGAGGTGGTGCTCCACCCACGTCTTCTTTTCAGGGCTGATTTACCCATTCCCCAGTTACGGGGCAGGGCATGGGTAACACCAGCAAGGACCTCCATGAACAAACTAACACACTGCTAGGATAATGTCTGAAGGTTTGGAAAAGCAATGGTCTACACTAAGTAAACTAGAAATTACAGAATTATTACAATACTGGAAAAAGGAAATTAAAAAGATCATAGAAAGAAGTATGCTAGAATGGATATACTGCTTAACTCCAGAAAACTCAGCAGCCAATGATGTTCATGAAAGGACCCATAGTACATGCCATTTACCAGAGTAATTAATACGGAATGTGCTAGGGAAAGAGACACTGACATCACTGCGATGCTCAGTGGTACACAGCGTAGGCCCGGGGTGACAGCAGGAGACACTGTGATAGACGAGGGATTACAGAATCCTGCAATGAAAGAGGCCAAGTGTAACACTTAGCTGTCAAAAGCAAAAGGGGCCCAATAATTGTGACGGACGGCAACACTGGAGTGGCAACCAGAGCACCTCACCCCCAGAGTGATATGAAGATAGTGACTGGAACACAGTGCTTATAGGGAAAAAAAATTTTTAGGCAACAAGGGTATTGATTAATTTATGCATTTTTAAAAATCAGAGATAGATTATCAGGAAGCTAAGGGCAGCCACCTTAGTTTCATCTCAGCCAGGGATCATTTCTTGGTCCTCAAATATACAATCGAACAGCAAATACTTTATAGTTGTCAGAGCCCGTATGTTGGGTTCCTGACCTCTGTGGTAATAGCTAGTATAAGGCAGGAAGCCATGGAAAGGCCTCAGAAACTCTCCCACTCGCAGCCAAGAAAGTAAATAAAAAACAGTATCATATCCTGAAGAGAAAAGCGTGATTAGTATCACACCAAAGATTTAAAGTGTGTGTTTCCATTTAATTCACCTGTCTTCTCCCTACAAAAACCAAATGAAACATGGTGGATGAGAGTAAAGTTCTGCAGATCTAACCGAGCAGGAGCAACAACTGCAGCTGTTTTGCCAGATGTGGTATATTTGCTAGCACAGATAAACATAGCCTCAGGCACGTGGAATGAGGCCATTGATCTGGGGAATGTATTTCTTTCCATTCCTATAAAGGAAGATCAGAAGACATTCACATGCACATGGGACTGACAACAATATACATTTTTAGTCTTGCTCTAGGGCTACTTTAACGCTCCCTCCTCCTGTAGGAATACGATCCAAGAGGATCTGGGTTGTCTATACCAGAAATACTGGTAATGTTCGAGGACATGTTGCTTGTCATGGTTAAGGGAGGCAGGGAGCGGGACCACTGACATCTCCTGGGCACAGGCTAGAGCTACTGCTAAAGGGACAGCCCTCCCACAAGGGAGCATAGACCCCAGAAATGTGGAACAAAGAGATGCCCTCTGCAACAGAAAGCTACCAACCATTTAAAAAGCAGTTCCTATCATGCTATCAGGTCCTGACAGGGACATCAAGTGACCACGCAGACAAAGCTTCCCATCATGGGCTGGTTTATGTCGGATCCACAAAGTCATTAGGTGGAGAAGGCACAGCAACAGTCCACAGTAAGACAGGAGTCGTATGTTTAAGATTGGTTTGATCAGGGCACAAGTAGGCTGCATGCAGGCGAGCTGTACCTTCCACGTTGCCCACTGCTGTCGCACTGACATCTGCTCCTCAGCACTCAGCTCTCGAGGTATGTAGTGTGAGGGTGGGGAGGAGGTCACTTCTCACTAGCTGATGGAGGGAAGAAAATGCCAAGCTCGGTTCACAAAGGGGTTCGCTCAGTGTGTGAGTGAAAGCTGGAAATGAACCGTTGCACCACAGTCCCCCTCAGAAGTCATCACAAAGGAGAACAGTGAGGGAAAATCTTCCCTGTGGACAGAGCTCCAGGCAGTGTATTTTGTCACCTACTTCACGTGAGAAGAGTAGTGGCCCAAGATAACAACATATGGAGGGTAGAGAATGGCCTAGCTGGTTTTTTAGGGGCCTTAAAGGGGGAAATAGATTGGAGGACTGGGAACAAGGAAGTCAAAGAAAAAGGTGTATGGATGGATACATGTGAGTGAGCAGAAACTATAGAGATCTTTGTATCACTGTCACCAGAGAGCACTTACCACTGGAGAGGTACTAAATAACCAAAGAGACAGTATGACTTAGCCAGTTGATGTCATCTAGCCTCTCTGTTATTTCTCACACCTTGTTAGCACAGCTCATTAACACAGTAGCCATGGCAGCAGGGATGGGGGACATGCAGGGGTCCAACAGCATGGGCTCCATTTACCGAGGGTGATCTAGTTACTGCCACTGCTGAATGTCCAACCTAGCAGCAACTAAGATCAACACTCAGCCTCCGGCGGTACTGGTCTTTGAGACCAATTCATTGTCCCCTCAGTGGCAAGATGGCTGGCTTAGAAGTCTTGCACCCTTGAAGGAGTAGAGATTCATCTCACAT
Organism: Micronycteris hirsuta; assembly: GCA_004026765.1. NCBI lineage: Eukaryota > Metazoa > Chordata > Mammalia > Chiroptera > Phyllostomidae > Micronycteris > Micronycteris hirsuta. The sequence goes on along the minus strand of PVJI01005103.1, from coordinate 8,473 downwards.
TGGATCAACACTGGGATCAACCTGTGTTCAGGATATGGGATTAAGTTTGCTGCTCCCATTACCTAAGCCAGCACTACTACCCAAGGACTTAAAAAGTGCATGATTCACCAACATAAGATGCCACAAAAACACTGCATCAAACCAAGGAACTTACTCCACTGCACAGTTTGCATAAGACAACGAACGGGCACATAACCATGGGATCCACCAGACCTGTCATATACCACACTCTCCAGAAACACCGGCTACATAGAGCAGTGGAATGACCACTTAAAGGTGCAGCCGAAGGGATTCCACTTCCACCTAAGATGCTGAAAGCTGAAAATAGCATCCCTCCTACCCAAACAAGAAAACTCCAGAAACACTACAAAATCATGACATTTCCTGAACCTATAATAGACCTAAAATCATAAGGCAACCAAGTAGCTTGGAATATAAAGAAAGACAGACCTTTCTAAAGAGACAAAAACACAAATGCTGTCTCACTATGGCAGAACACAAGAGGAGAGGTTCAAGGCACCATAAAAGAATATAAGAAGACTTCAGCTAAAATTTTTAATAAATCGTTAGACTGAGTGCACACTAGCATGAGTGTGTAGAATCCTTCATCACTGCAGAAAGAGTTCACGCAGGCTCTTCTCCTCTAACTTCTGTTGTGTATACAAAATCTATTCAGGATCGGCAAAAGGCCACAGGCAACTTCCTTCAGCAGGGCAATCTGGGAGGACCGGAAGGGCTGCTACTACAAAAAAAGGCACAAAGCCCTGTCCCAACCCTGCTTCTCTATAGAACAAAACCTTGAAACTGCTGGGGTAAGGGCAGCAAACTCTGGCAACCTTAAGGCACATGTGCAGATGCACTTTGCCTGAGGGAAGGGTAAGAAACTGTCCTGGATTTAGACTAAGATCTCCTGTCTTCTGAACGAGATCTGATGCAGAACAAAGAAGAGTTTGGCTGCAATGGAGAAAAGGGGCAAGATCTCAGAGGAAGCCGCATCTCCAAGACTCAGATACAGAGCCTGCTAAGGTCAGGACACTAGAGAAACTTCACAACTCCCACCAACAGACTGGCAAGCCCCAAGTAATAAGCAAAAATAATTTATCACCACTAGGAGGACATGAACATGGAAAGAGAACACTTATGAGGCACAGGGCACAGGAAAATCCTATATGAACATGAACTTTGACAAAAGCACTTCAGTAACTCAGGTCCTAACCTAGACACAGTTACCTAGAAGAATTTGAAGCCTGTGATGCACTAAATACAACCATAGTAATAACCGAGGCTAAACCCAGCTCAGCTCCTGATTATATTGACTCAACCACACACACACACATACACACACACACACACACACACACACACACACACACACACAAAACCTAGCATTAAGAGAGGTGTGATACTTTCCAGGAATAAGTACTATTTACTTCAGTCTCTGCTGTACTACTCATGGTGTCCAACATTCAAAAAAAATTACAAAACACATTAAAAGCAAATGTTAACTGCCAAGAGACTAAGAAAAAATGCACTGCCAAGAGACTAAGAAATCAACAGAAGCAGACCCAGATGTTGGAACTATCGGACTATGATATGAATAACATGAAAAAGCTTTAGTGAAAGAGGTAGACAACATGCATAGAGCAAACTTCAGCATAGAGTTGGAAAATATAAGAGAGACAAAATTAAATTATAAAAACCCCAGTAGTAGAGATGAAATATGCTTTCCACAGGCTCATCAGTAGAATCAACACGGCCAAGAAAAGAATCAGTGAACTTGAAGATAAGTCAATAGAAATTGTCCAAACATCAAGAGAAGAATGAATAAAGCAGAAAAGAGCATCCAAGAGTTATAAAACATTATCAAATAATCTAGCATATCAGGAAAAAAGAAAGAAAGAAAGAAGCTAGGAAAATGTTTGAAAAGACAATTTTCCTAAAATAATGAAAGATAGCAAAGCACAGATTAAAGAAACTCTGAACCCCTCACAGAAATGAAAATGGAAACAAGAAACAAAAAAAAAAACTGCCCTCTCATATACACACACAAACTGACCCCCACTTCTGAGCGCATCACATTCAAACTGCTGGAAATCAAAGATAAAGGGGAAATCTGGAAGGCAAGAGAAACCTAGAAAACAGACATATTACAAACTGAGGGGAAAAAAATATAAATCTTAGCGGCCTGTTTGTCATAAGTATACAATCCAGAAGACAATAAAGTAACATTTTTTAAATGGTTCAAAGAAAAGAGACTATTTTCTCTGAATCCTATACCCAATAAAAGATCTAACAAAAGCAGAGAGAATTCATTACCAGCAGACCTGCACTATTAAAAAATGTTTACTTTTTAATTTCAGAGCGAAATGACATCAGAAAGAAACCTGAATCCATACAATGAAAGTAAATCTCTGGAGATTATTAAAACAAAGCTAAATGGAAAAGATCTTTTTCTCATTTTAATACCTCTAAAAGGTAATTGTCTAAATTAAAAGCCATAATAATGAATTGCAGGTCTGTAGTGCAGTACAGGTAAGAGTAAAGCATAGACGACAACACTAGAAAGTCGGAAGGAAGAGGGACAGCTTGGCGGTTGTCAAGAGTTAAGGAGAGACCGGGAGTGGGAGGGAAGTGGATGAGGCTGTTAAATGGGTCCTCGTGGTGATGGAACCTTTGGCATCTCGACCGTGTCAATGGCAGCATCCTGGTTGTGATGTTATATTTTGGGTTTGCAAAATGTCACCATTGGGGAAAACTGGGTAAAGGGAGCATGGGGTTTTCTTGTATTGTTTCTTACAACTGCATGGGAACCTACAATTATCTCAAAATAAAAAGTTTATTTTAAAAAAGAAAAATGTACATTAATGGACAGCTTTTCAAAAACCGAGATTGAGTAAGGTTATTCTAGCATAGTTCCAATACACAGGATAGAGTTAAAGATAGTATGGAAGAGCAGACCTTCAGCAAATCATAGTTTACTAGTTTTATTAGAACACTCATGAAATCTTCCTTCAGTCATAGAAATAGATATGCTCTGAACACTAATTTTAGGATGGCTTTATGAGTCTAAGAAAAGTAAGAATAACTAATTGGAGTCATCTAATGTACACATTTTGAGCTTTCTTATGTCACCTGGGAAAAAAAACCTATAACCAATATATCTGCCTTATAAATGCTAATGAAAAAACAGCTTCTGAAATTGGTGCCTGCTTCTCAGAAGACCTTGAATCCAACAAAAACGGAATTAAATTAAAACTGGCCACAAGTTCCAAACTCAATCCCTATACTTTAGAGAGTGAGCATAACATAATTTTAAAAGATGATTACCAGGGGTAGGGAAAAGGAAGAGAAACAGAGAAAGAGACAGAGAAAAGATAGATAGACAGACATAAAAGACAGAAAGACAGACACAGAGATAGCAAACTGAAATGAGTTTAACTTCTAATTAGTTCAAAATTTCCTGTATATTAACAAATAAAAGGACCATTTATTGTTGCTCCTTATGTTTTATAAATTATAGATAATTTATGCCATTGATTTGTTTAGAAGAATTTTTAAATAAATGGTTCCACCAGCATCAGAAAGTATTGAGTTTTTATATGATAAAATTTAACAGATAATAAATGTTAGGATATATCCATACAATGGAATATTCTGCAACAGTTAAGAATGATGAAACAACTTTCTGTGATTCAATTGAAATGATCTCAAGAGAGTTTAAGTGAAAATGGCAAAGCAAAGAGCAATGTGTACAGATATGTAAAATTAAAAATAAATAATACATATACATAGAGCATATCTCTGGAAGAATGCAAGAAACTGATTTATAGACACTTCCTAAATAGGCCTGGAACACTGGTGAAAGGTGATAGGATTTTCAATTATAACTTTATGGACCTTTAACTTTTCTACCATGTGTACATATTACCTTGAATAATAATTTTTTAATAAAGCTTAAAAATATTGAAGAGGTTAATAAGTGGATTATATACAACATTATCATTTTAAACTACTACCAGTGAAGCAATATAAACAAGGACAGATTTTGAAGAGGAATCACTGCAGCTGAAATCTGCCATATACTGGTTATCGTGGCCATGGGCAAGTTATTTCATTGTTTTATCCTCAGACTTTTATAAAGGAGGAATTCTAATGTCAATCTTTAGTGGTTATTCAGTGGGTTAAATGTAATCCATAAATAAAGCCCTATAGGAGAGACACGATAAACAGCTATTTCCCTCACCTCCACTCTCTTCATCCATGCTGCTGCAGCCCTGGGATACTGATGAACTAGAATTACTCAGCAGCGATGCTCTCATTTGTTATGATGTTTCCGAATGTCAATAAAACATATTGAGAACCCCAACGGTATTCCCTATCCTTTTTCAACATCCTCCATATGGCTATAGCCAGCTGTGAAGCACCTCAATCTTATTTAAAGCTTCATTAGAATTCTGGACTAGACACGTAAAGATGTTGTCTTAGTTTGGGTTCCATCAAAAGCAGAGCCTGAGGCAAGGTTGTGGGTACACGTGATTGCTTGAAAGGTGATTCCAGGAAGCAAGGATAAAGGAACCAGGAGAATGAAGGAAGAAAGAGGTAAAAACACAAATAAGGCTGCATTAGTAAGCTCCCTACTTTGGGCAAGGGGGACATGACCCAGTCAGGACCACTTGAGAAGCAAACTCAATGTCCCCTAGAATTGTCTACCCCCAGAGCAGGAGGCTGAAGCAGTTATCCACTGGGTTCTGACCCACACTGGTTGGGGTTGACCTTGGGAGCGTTTTCACATCCCCACGTGCATCAGGCGCACGTGCATGGGGAATGAGCAGGCTCCTGCGGCATCCGAGAGCACCCTGGGGAAGAGGGCAGAACAACACACCACGCACATGTGAAGCGTGGCATTGTCAGCACAAGGTGAGTCTGAACTTGCATGGAACTGCCTACTGAAGCTGCAGCTAAAAACGGAGGCGGGCTGAGGAGATATGACATGGGACGCTGGAGGCATTTGCTACATACATCATCCAGGAAAAATTTGGCCAAGTTCCTGCTGCTGAAAGAACAAACATGCCACAATTGTCATCATTTTTTTGTCTTCCTTCTCAAGTACGGCAGTAACAATTACATGTTTAAAGCTTGTGGCATTTCTTCAGTGATCCAAATGCTGGGAACAAATGTGCGCATTTCCTTGACAGGCCTGAGGAGCTGAGCAGGTGTGGCATTGACTTCTGCGTGTTTACTACTCTTAATAGCACTTATAACTATGCTTACTGTTCTTCAAAAAGTGGATTGACCATTCCTATTTGGAATAGCTAATAAATGATAAAACAATAAAATTTTACCTCCAAAATTCAAAAATGACAGAAAAAAATTTGTAAATCTACTGCAGTGCCAGGAGCAGAGGAGAGGTGCCACCTGCAGATCAAAACAAGGAGACGTTTCTGGAGACTGTAAAACCAATGAGGAAAGGCTGTCAAAGAAGAGATGGGGTCCTTCTCTGCTGTCTGACCTTGTTTTCTCTGCCACAGGAACAGCTGCAAACACATTCTCCTCTGCTGTGGGTACTGACAAAATTATATGTAACACTTGAATCCCAAGCACCAAGACACAGAAGGCTTCTAGCGTTAGTAACTTTGAAAATTGGTTTGTTTCTATAACATGATGACTATTCTTGGCAGAGACTTAACAGGTATATTGAGAATTTACAGCTCCCAGAACACATATTTCAGTGAGTCATTTTAATGTACCCTTTTAATGCCGTCTACATTATCAAACCCCATGGCTCCCTCCCACCAGGCGGGAGATGTCTCGACACAGAATATAGCTGAAACACTAAAATGTTCTCATAAAAGTTGAGTTGATTGCTGCCTCTTCTTCTATTCAGTGACCCCAAGTGATTGTTACAAAGTTGGTTTTGCATCTTTGTCGTCTATATCTTACCAGTAGGAGAGTGTTGGAAGAACAGTGGTCAAAGACAAGTCGGCAGCTCCAGGTTGCCTTTGAAGTATATAACGAATAGTGTCCTGGTGGCTGTATGTGGAGCCCGGTGGGTGCTTGGCCTGCCAGGGGGACCCGTCTGTGAAATGCATGGTTTTCTGGCCACTATGCTGTACATGTGGAAGTAGTACAGGATGAGGTTGAGTGTGGACTATGACTCAATAATAAAATAAAGTATATACCCAAGCCCGAAGGGCTCACCCTCACATCCAGTCTCTCTGATCCAACAGAGGATCTACAAAGATTAGAAGCACTGAGAGCAGCATGACTCGAAGGGCATGAGCAGTAGGCAAAATAACTAATCAATAGGGGAAAAAAGGTAAAAAAAAACACATTTTCTTGGGTCTTTTAACTCCAAAATTTGTCCCCAGAATAAAACCAGGAGAACTGGTTTTACAGTTGGAATTCTGACAAGGTAGACTCCTGAGTTGGGTACAGGCCAGAAAAATAGGAGAGCCTCCAGGTAATTTCAAGGTGACAAAAAGCAACAAGGAGCGCTGCACACCCATCCCAGCTGGGGGTGTTAGACAGAATAATGGCCTCCCAAAGATGGCCAAGTCCTCATCCCCAGGACCTGTGAATTTGTTACCTCACATGAAAAAAGGTACTTTGCTGTTGTGATTAAGTTAAGGGTTTGGAGATGGGGAGCTTATCCTGGATTTCCCAGGTGGGTCCAATATACTCACAGGGGTGAAAGAGTCATGAACTTGAAAATAGAAAAACTAAGTAAAAGTCTACATACCAACATGGGAGGGCCCATAACCCCAGAACCTTGGCAACCAGCTTTATAACTGCAAAAGGGAGATGGAAGGATCCCTTTTAAAAGAGAGAAAAAAAACCCTTGCAGATTCTTACACTTTTGTATCCTCAGTGAAAAATCAACGTCACCAAATCAATCTTACTCTATGGCGAAGCCACCAGGCTACAAAGCCCATTCACATAAATATGCAAAAATGAAGTTTTCAGTTATCCTCACTCTTTAATTGCTATGCACAACCAAAAATCAACAGATATTTGAGAAAAGTTAGGAAACTGAAACATAATAACGGGGGTGGGAGAGGGCAACTTAGATGAACTATGAACAATGTAAGAAGCAGAAGACAGTTTTCTTTTAAAAGACAACATTTACTCTGAGAGATAAAAGATGTTGCAGCACTGAAACTAGGCCAGAATAATATGTTATAAGGAGCACTCAAAAACAACAAAAGAGTTCTTAAAATTAAAATTTTGATAGCAGAAATGTTTTTTTAAATCAGTAAAAGAACCTATAGATAAAGTTGGTGAAATCTCCCTGAAAGTAGAACAAAACAGCAAAATGATGGATAACAGGTCAATATCTAAGGAAAAGTTCAAGGAAACAAAACAGAGAAGAGGGTAGAGAGTAAAGTATCAAAGAAATAATGTAAAAACTCTTCTTAAAATATAAGGATATAGCTCCAGCTGGTGTGGCTCAGTAGATCGAATGCCAGCCTGCAAACCAAAGACTGACTGGTTCATTCCCAGTCAGGGCACATGCCTGGGTTGCAGGCCAGGTCCCCAGTAGGGGGCGCACAAGAGGCAACCACACATTGATGTTTCTCTCCCTCTCCTTCTTCCCCCCTTTCCCTCTCTCTAAAAATAAATATGTAAGATCTTTTAAAAAAGAAATAAGGATATAAAACTCTATATTAAAAAGGTCTGGAATAATAAATAAATGAAAAAAAAGTGCCCAGTATATTAAATGAGAAAAGATAGACATGAAGATACACCATCATGAAATTGTCACCGTATTTGAATAAAAACATCATAAAAGCTTCCACACAGAAACAAAGTACAAAGGTTAGGAAATCAAATGGTAATAGGCTTCTCAAGAATGACATTAAAAACTAGAAATTGAATCAATACTTTCAAAGTATTGATTAGGAAATTATTTCCAATTTGGAATTCTATATCCAATCAAAATAGGTTTAAGGTTATATATATATATATATCCATGGAAAATCTTTAAATATATATCTCTGTACTATTTCTCAGGAAACTATTGGAGAACAAAATTCAGCACAGGAGGATGAAAGAAAACAATGTGTGACTTAGGATATAAGAAACCTAACACAAGAGTGCTGGCTTAAAAAGCAATCATTCTAAGTTGAAGCAAGAGGACGTAAGGCTGCAGAAGGGATGAGTGGGAGGAAGGGGGCCAGAATGGATACCTATTACGGCACGTTTTGATCATGAAGACAATAATATTCAAAGGGGTTCGATATTTGCTTTCAGGGAAGAATTAGTGATGAAGCAAATAAAGCATATTTTAAAATAAAGCAATTATAAACTGCAAAAAACCCAAAATGCTGAATAAGAAAGGAAAGATAATCACAGTTTTCTTTAGCTCAACAGTGAAAATACATAGTACTAATAAGGTAAGTAACTCAGAGCCTTAGTTCTCCCATTTATAAAATGGATAAATGAGTCATAATTGTGCTTATCCACTAGGATTATC